>CBVK0100031238.1:5926-27555 GCA_900067695.1 Picea abies | reverse complement strand
TAAAGGTCTTCTCTTTAAAATTTTCATAAAAATATTTCAACAGCTAACGCATGTTTTAAAGATGATGGTTAGCTGGTGAAAGCGGGGATTTTCAATAGATAAGGAGCATTTCTCATGGGCCGTTAGCTGCTGAAAGCGATGATTTTCAACAGCCAAGGAGCACTTCCCACGGGTCGATAGCTGGTGAAAGCGGGGATCACATGTGTTTTCTCCACGTTTTAAAAAATCAAATGATGACATGCTTAGCCCATGTCATGCAATCATTATGATGCACTGATGAAAGTGGATAATGATGGAGATTCGGGTTTGCATGTCTAAATTGGATTGCAAAGCGGATCTCGTTCAGAAATGCATGCTACACGATCATGGCATTGGAAATGGCGAACTCAAATCCATCATCATAGGTGAAGGAGCGGTACTACTTGGCTGGTGACATCAAATTGGCCCATCATTTCCCCAACATGCATCATCCACAAGCGTATGATAAGTTTTCAATTCTGAAAGACAGAGCCGAGTGTTTTCACCAGCGCAAGACCTTCGCCCAAACAACAAATTGCAGTGTTTTGTGTGCAAATTTGATTCAGTTTTTGAATTGCAGATGGCAAGGAGACACAGTGGTTATTTGTTGAGAAAAGAATTGGATAGTCTGTCCTTTCTACAGGTGCATCCAGAGGTGCAAAAACACTTCTCAAATCTTCCGATCTCACCATCCAGAGGTGCAAAAACACTTCTCAAACGTAGGCTGTATGGGATATGTCGAGAAGCTACAAAACGGTTGTCACCAATCCACAGCAGAGGCATTTGCTAAAACATTCGACGGGAATAAATCCTGTGTTGTGTCTTTAGAAATTATAGTGGATGAAGCTACCATCACTGTAGTGACCAATCTACCTAGATCAGGACAGAGTTGGTTCAAAATGACAGCAACTAAGAACCTAAATTTCAGAGCATATCTAAAGCAGGAATTTAGAAATAATGCATGGAAGAAGAGCATGCCAGTTTCCCATTTAGAGGATGAGTGGTAGGATTTGTTTAAGGGAATACAACTCTACATAACTTCAGAAGGTAGGTACGACAAAATGATGTTATATCATTTCAAGCTCTTAGACCATTTTATAGGGAAAACTCTCCTAAATTTACCTTTCTTCTTGCACAAGAGCTTAACTAAAGTCTGCAAAAAGATTAGAGATGAACCCCTAAGTATGAAGAACACTCTTTGCCACTTTGGCCTTATTAAATTGATAATCCTGGAGGATCTGAGACAAAAAGGAAGGACTTGGAAACAGTTTCTTTTTTGGGAGGGCTTTGAAACTCAAACTCAGCCCATGAATGAATAGAAGAGAGTTGGAAAATGACAATTGACTCCTCAAAGTAGCTCAAGGAAGAGGAGAACCCTTCCAGGACCCCTAGAAGATAGGATCTCTGGTGTGAGGTCTCGCAGGTCAAAGAAAAAATTGGATTTTGAAACTACTACAGAGAAGCCTACAGAAAATAAAGCCAACATCTTAAATCTGCCATACACAGACTTAGAGCCAGAGCAAGAAGATGAAAGCCATAACATTAAAATCCCTGAACACCCCATTGAATTTGCATAGGATTGTGAGACCTTTACTCACATCGATGAAGGGGAAACATCAAAGAGCACAAAGTCAAAGAAAACACAGAAAATTAAGCAGCTTAAAGAAGTGATTGCTTAGCAGGAGGTCTTAGAGAGAGTAATAAAGGAAAGATACAAGACTCTATCTAATAATTTCACAGAAACAAATTATTCATTTGAAAAGCTGGCTCGTGAAAGTGTCAAGGACAAGAAGAGGAAAAAGAAAATCACCAAAGACTATAACAGTCTATGGTGGTTAGCAAAATGCATTAAAAGGAAGATTAGAAAATTGAAGCAAAAGAAAAAGTCACATCCAGACCTGCAAGTGCTAGCTCAGGTTGCTGTAAACATGCAAGGGGAAAAAGTAGAGACACACTAAGTTTTTGATAGAACCATAGTTTTGGAGGTGAAATTTCATTTTGGGCCGAGGCAGAGCTTTCACCAGTGCACAGGGCAATTTTACAACCAGTTAGCTGGTGAAAGGCAATGCTTTCACTAGCTAACCAGTGAATCATAAGGCGAGTTAGCCGGTGAAAGCACAAAAAACATTTTTGAAAGCTAAGGATGGAGCAGGGCGTTTTTCACAGGATTTAAAGAGATCCTAGAGCATTAAAGGATTAACAACTTGGTCGAAAAATACTCTGCATCAAAGATTCGTGGGAGTTTTGAAAACCACATGTTAAATTGATCTCCTAAAGTGTCGACTATGAGTACTGAAGAAATCCAACTACCAAGATAGGTGCCTTTGCCATGTTTCATGACACAACAGATTCCAGAAGCTGAAGAATACAGATGTCAAATTTTCATATTCAAGACAATTCGAATGCTAGTCTAGCCATTAAGTCTTTGTTATTGATTTGCTTAGTTAATTTGAATTGCTATTTTTAGATACAGATCCAAGTTTTTAAGATCTTAAAAACTGAATGTAAAAGGCTATAAATGCCTATCTTTTCTAAGAGACAAGGGTTCAAACTAGGAATATATTTTGTGCTACTGTATAGACTCTTATTTACAGAATAAAATTACAGTCTCCTTTCGTTTTCAATATCAGAAATATCCATGTTTCCCTTTCTGTACTTTGTTTCAGTTTATCTTAGCTTATGAAGACTGTTATCTCTTTATTGAGCTCATAGACTTGAAGTAAAGGATTTATTTCTATCTTGCATTAAGCCCTACATTCAGTTGTACTTGGCAATCAATATTAGTGTTCTTCATCCTCTCCTTTCAAATTATTTGATCTGATTATTGTTTTCTGGAAGCACTGTTTCTTTATATATGTGATGAGTTGTCTATTACATTGATCATTAAAGACCCCATTGTTCCAAACATACCTACACATTATTTTAAGTTACCAAGCATCCTTAGTCTACAATCCTAAGGAGTTTCTTGGAGTGATAACACAATTGTTGCAGTATAGTTTGACTACAATTATCTTCTTTAGAGATAGTTTCCATAGTTTCATAAGATGAGCTATTTTCTTCAAATAAGTTATGAAAATATGGTGTGATTCTACACTAAGAATGGTTTGTATCCATTTCCATTTTTTAGGATTATACAAGGGATAGCATAGAGGATCATTATTCACCAGGATGTGGCAATTTATAGGTAACTACCAATCCCTTTTGATCTTTTTGTATATTTGAAAAAACTAAATCAATCCATAGATCATATCTCTAAGACAAAAAATATTCAAAATCCATAAAAAATTTGTAGTCCTCATAGGTATCCTAAGGAAAATATATTTTCAGGAATCAAGGGTTGTGTTTGACAATATAGAGGCCTAAAATTTCCTTGCTGACAAGATGTCATTCAAACAAAAGGGCACTCTAGAGTTCATTTCAATCAAATTATGTAGGATAAGATTAATATGTGGAGACTACTCTATTTTCATTAGGGCCCAATTCCAAGAAAGGTTATTAAAGTAAGATTCAATTCCTTCCCAGAATAAATTATCTCAAGGATTCCCTTGCAAAGTCATCCCAACATATCTTTCCCTATAAAAATCTAAGATAATAAACTTGATCCATTGTGATAATCTCTAAATATCACAAGCTATATCTGGGCTACAAATTTGTAGCATAAAGTAACCTTGGGACTTGATAGACCATTACAACTTTCATCAAATTCCACATACCCCTCCATTTGTTCTAGTTACATTATAGATACTCCAGAAAAATTTGATTATGGTATGACAATATGGGATTAGCCTACCAATCTTTAAAAATTCTCACTACCTTGTCTCCATTAACCCATCATTTGAAAATTGTAAAGTGTGGTTGTCTAGAAATTGTGATTTGATTTTCATGCTAGCTCCATAATTTATCACTATTTTCATATCCATTTAAATTTCCTTAAACCACCCCTTCCCAAGAGAACTTATTTATTGTAGATATGACCACACTTTCATATAGGTAATTATGGTTGTCTGAAGTCTAGTGAAAATACAACTCAAATATATATTTTACTAAAACTTTGTTTCTACATCATATTATATCACACTAGCTACAAAATTTCCCCTTCACTCCATTCAAAGAATCACTTTTCATTTTCCCAATCACCTTTCATGGCTTGGAAACTACAAAAGTTGTGAGTTTTGTAGTAACTAGAGTTCAACAAGTTGTGATATATATTTTTCAGGCCTGCTCACTGGCCAATTGCAAAACATCATATCTAAAATCTTGGCATCCTTAAAAATTGTTTTCCAAGACTATAATTTTATACCTCTAAATTGCAAGTTCCTACTTGTGTGATTTCAAGGAATAATTACATAGTGATACCCCTCCAACATACATTTCCAGGTTGGAGTTGCATTATCATTTGTAATCACCAGTTATGATTAAGAGATGAAAAGTTTGGGCATGTCACCACTAATACCATTTTTCAATTAAAGTCATCCATTATAAATCCATTTTTGTCCCATACAATTCTATTACCTTTCCAATGGTATTTTGAAGCAATAAAGGGTTTTTCATTATTGCAAGTTCCAAATTGTAATTTCCAAACCAATTATGATACACCAACTATCTATATAGGCTTCCTTTTTACAAACTATAAATATCATAAATTGGTTTAAAGCCATCCTGATACCTTTTCACCATCCTACAAAAATATGTTTCCTTCATTATTGATAATATAAGGAAATCCATTACTCCACATCACCTATAGAAATCATTTTGGTAAAGCTACAATTTTGAATTGTGTTCTCATTACTCCAACAAGTAGTGAATAAATGGAATTGTAAGATTCTTTGAACTTGTCAATATCAATTACTTATGCAAGTTAAACCTACTCCCATTGTGTTGTGAATATGTCAAATCCATTATAGTTGTATGGTTGTCAACCTTTTACACACCTTGTTTGTGCTTCGTGCACCACATTCAAGAAAAAAAAACGTTAATATCAACATCTTGGCATTGTCATATCCATTTAGTGCAGTGGAAGCATGATCATTAGAATTAATAATTTTTTTGTGTTCATTTATTTTTACACCATACAAAACCAAGTCAAGGGTATCTATTTAAAAAAATTTGCGGGAACCCTCCTCTATATTGATTTGAATGTTTAAATCAATTTAATTTGCCCAAATCATACACAAATAAGGCATGGTCATGTTATGACCATGGAGGTCGTGCCAATCATTTTTCACTAGCCAACTATTGCTCCATTATTTCATCACTCCCATTTCTCCCATCACAGTAATCAATATCATAACCTATTGTCATTCCCTGCTTTCAAACCGTATATGTTGTAGAACCACCACATTACATTACATATGGTATACCATATTACCATATCTCATGTAGTTTTTTTTTTTTTAACTTAAAGGAATCATCGCAAGGAAAACGTTTTTTTTGAACAAGCATGGAAATAGCGATGAAATTTTGTCACACTTTGCCATGGTTTTGTGTCACACATATAGCATTTGCATCGTAAGTTTTTCCTCTGCCATCAATTTTCGTCGCTATTGCCACACTTTTGTGTCACAACTTTCCACAATTTTTTTTACATTGGCACAATTTTTCGTCCCTATTGCGACAGAATTTCATCAGTATTGTGACGATTTATAAGGTAAAACTATCTTGATGGTGATGGCATGTGGAGGGCTAATTTCATTGTTGTTTCCATGAACACCTGGTTCATGGATATAATGATGAAAAATATTCTTTGCTTTCGTGGAAATTACGATGGATAAGTGTGTCAATAGAAACAAAAAACCATGGCAATACAAGCATTTGAGAAATGGTCCATTGACTTCATAGGACCTATAAACCCACCAGAAAGCACACAAGAGTAAGGTACATAATCACTGTGACATAGTACTTGACCAGATGGGCTGAAGCAAGAGCAGTTAAGGAATGTATTGAAACTATAGCTGGCGCTTCATATTTGATGACATCATAACCAGGTTTGGATGCCCAAAGATCCTTATGAGTGATCAAGGAACACATTTTATAAACAAGACCGTTGAAGCCATGATGGAGGAATTTTCATTCCATCATCAGAAGAGCACACCTAACCATCCAGAATAAAATGGGACAATCGAAGCATTCAACAAAATCTTGGAGACAACGTTGACAAAGATTTGCAGTGTGAATAAGGATAACTGGGATTTAAGAGTACCAACAGTACTATGGGCCTATAGAACCACTTGCAATAATATAACAATGCAGACCCCTTTTAAGTTGGTTTATGGCCTTGAAGCTATTGTCCCAATGGAATATTTGTTACCAATACTAAGAATCATTGCCTTTACATAAATGGATGACGATGGCATTGTTCAAGAGAGGCTTGAGCAGTTGGTTGAACTTGAAGAAGACATATTCATTATAGGATTCCATTAGTAGGTCCATAAAGAAAGAGAGAAGTCCTACCATGATAGACATATCAAGAAGAAGGAATTTAAGCAAGGTGATTTGGTACTGGTATATGAAAGTAAGTTCATGAAACATCCAGGTAAGTTTTGAACACATTGGCTTGGGCCATATGAGGTTGCCTATGTTACAGAAGGAGGAGTTGTGCAGTTGAATAATTTGAATGGAGAATGGAAGGAAGGTTTGGTGAATGGGAGCCAGTTGAAATTGTATCATGACAACCAACTACCTCGTAGCTCTTAGTAAAAGCATGAGGAAAAGGGTCTAGGTACTAGGTGCAATTGAAACTGGGTACTAGACATAGAAAAGATAGTCTGCACAAGGAAGGAAAGGAGACATAGAGCAGAAAGCAAAGGCTACCCTGCACAGTTTGAAGACGAAGTAAAGCAAAAGGATCAGATCTGAAGTTCCTCGAGATGAGTCATAAGTGAGTGTTGGGGGCATGTTGGCCCTTGGGTATGGAAGTAAGTGTATATCAAGGCAGAAAGGAAGAAATGTGAACTGCATGGAAGACACAGTGACTGTTATTGGGTCAAAGTGAGCAAAAGAGAAGAAAAGATGGAGCAAAGTCTGAGAAAGAAATTCATTGGATCAGGAGATCAAGGATGATAGATCAACAAGGAAGATGGATCATGGGCAATTCAACAAGTGAAAAAATCCACCGTTGGATTCTTTGGAGCACCACGTGGGTGATCTGAATTTAGACCAGGGGTCAAATTTTAGCCCAAAAATTAAAGTGTTCAAAATTGCTTCAAAACAAATGGATGCGTAAGCCTCGTCGTCATGAACCTAATGTAGTTCAAATGGAGTCAAACGAACATCATATGAGTGAGATATCATGCTCTGTTTAATTTTCCAAACAGACAAAACAAAATGTTGATTGTACAGTCTGTATAGGTGATGATGTGGCAGGGCCGTACCTCACACGTGGTAGTGTTGGCATGTCAAATGATGACATGGAAAGTGGTGACATGGCAAGTGCTGATTTGGCAAGAATTTATTTGACAGGACACATGGACGAATGGGATTTCAACACATGGCATATAGTTGGCATTTTACTGGCCAATGGTTTGGTGCCACATGGCCCAAGCATGGGTTGCAACGTGGCACCATGCTATAGTGTAAAATTATTGTGTACTCCATGGGATTCAAACCTCAGACCTGCCCCCCATGATGCAAAGTCTTGAAAAAGGATGGATTACCAATGTGCCACACATTTAGTTCTTAAACATATTTTTTTTGGCATGTGTTATAGTTTGGGCGCGGTTCGGGGCTAAGGCTTAGCCCCAGCCCCCGTTTACATGTGGACCTCCCATGCGACCACCACATGGATTTTGCATGCATGTTTTTAAATGGTCCCCCACCCACGTGCCTCACCACATGTCAAGACCACATTTAATCATGCAACGTAGCCCGTATATTGTGCTGGGACATGGCCACATGCCCCCCATACGCTCGACACCTCCACCTTTGGGGGATTATTTTTGTTAACGATGTGACCAATTTGCACATTTTTTGGGCATGCATGCATGTGCTAGGTTTAGGCATGGGAAATAACTAGAAGCTAGGTTACTCACATAGAGGTGAGAATTGGCGAACCAGAGACAACAAGCTTGAAGGAGAAAAATGGTAGGAGGCCTAACTTCTTCATTGCTTTGTCAAATGAGGTGCCGAAAAATCCCAACTAGGGGTTTTTGGATGTTCTGAATCCATTGGTACTATTTTCAAATCAATTTGGAGACTTCTATTGTAGGTTTTTCTACTTTGAAGTTTCCGTAGCTTTAGGGAGCTGAGGGCCACCATTGATTAAGGTCATTCTTAGATGAGTCCAAGTCTATTTTCTGTGACTGAATAGTCATTTTTGACTAATTGTTATGCTCTGAACTCATTGGGATGGGTTTCAAAGGTATTTGAGGACTTTCATGGGTGTTTTTTCCATAAGGAAGCTCAGGAAGCTCAAGGTCACATGTAGAAGAGGTCATGCCCGGCTGAGCCATGGTCTGTTTTCAGAGTTCTATTAGTCATTTTTGGGGTTTTTATGTATTTTGAAGCCAATGGTACAGCCAATAAATCCATTAGAGTTGAGAAGGATCTTGTAAAATAATTTTAGACAAACTAATCCTAGAGAGCCTAGTGCATTGATGGAGGCTCAAGGAGATGTAGCCCAGTTGGGGGTGAACTCCTTTATCATGTGGTTATTGTTGTGAGTTGTTGGTTATATTTTACTACATTTTATGTTGTTTTTTTGTTTCTTTAAACAACATTTAATATTTTAAAAACCTCACACATAAGATTTTAAAAGAAGCCTAAACTTGACACATAATTTATCTTGCACAACTAAGACATTGAGGAAGGTCCTAAAGTTTATTTTAATGGAGTAGAAGGTGATTGCATAGAAAAAAAGGTTATCCCCCTATTTTCAAATCAGGTGGTATCAGAGCATAGCTTTTGCTCATGTGATTACCATTGATAGCTAGAGATTTAGTTGTTGGTATTATTGTGCAAGTTTTTTTTTTAAGTTTGATATCTTGCAAAGATGGAGGAAGATTCAAACAATAAGAGTTCTCATACATCTTCATTAGCCAAGTTACTTGAAAAAGAGATGTTGGAGGAGTTTCTAACCATGAGAGATGTGGTGCAAGAGATGTGGGAAGATAGAAAGGAGAGCATTGCCCTTCAAGAGCAGTTGATGGCCATGAAGGAGGAGAAGCACCAGCTTCTTGAAAATTTGCATGAGATGGAGACTCAACTCCATAAGGAAAAAGAAACCCTTACCAAGTACATGCATGAACATGAGGTATGTAATGTTGGTTTTTCTTCAAATTCCTATCAAGATGAATGCTTTGGTGTATTTGAAAATCACACTAGAGGAATAGGGTCCAAGTTATTGTTAAAAATGGGCTATGAAGGTAGAGGGTTAGGCAATAATGCACAAGGTATTGTTGAGCCTATTACTGTTGAGGAGATGCCCAAGTATAGGGGTCTTGGATATGAACAAAAAGATGGAGAAAATTCCAAAGTTGAGGAGACAAGGGAAACAGTTCCAAGAACAACTTTTGTTGCAAGTTAAATCCCTCAAGCATGCAAAGTATGTGTTCAAGATGAATGAAAATGTGTGAAACAAGAGAGTTGTGATAGCCATGAGGACAAGAACATTTTTGTTGGTCTTCAAAAGAGAGCTAGTAACTCTTCAAATTCACCTCCTCAAGAAGGCGATAAAGAAGGCGATAAAGGTGAATGTTCAAGAACTTTTGTTGCAAGTTCAATCCCTTAAGAATGCAAAGTATGTGTTCAAGATGAATGTAAATGTGTGAAAAAAGATATTTGTGACAACCATGAGGACAAGAAAAAAAATTTTGGTCTTCAAAAGAGAGCTAGTAACTCTTCAAATTCACCTCCTCAAGAAGGCGATAAAGGTGAATGTTCAAGAACTTTTGTTGCAAGTTCAATCCCTCAAGAATGCAAAGTATGTGTTCAAGATGAATGCAAATGTGTGAAACAAGAGAGTTGTGACAACCATGAGGACAAGAACATTTTTTTTGGTCTTCAAAAGAGAGATAGTAACTCTTCAAATTCACCTCCTCAAGAAGGCGATAAAGGTGAATGTTCAAGGTATATTTCTGCCTATCATTCAGTTGTTTTTTATTATGTTAAGAATGGTAAATTTGCATGTAAAAATGGAAGAAAAAGTCTATGTAAATTTTTTGGTTTAGATAACCATCATGTTTCAAGATGTTGGAAAATATTGACCACATTCAGGAAACTTTCCAAGCAAAGGCAACTTGAAAAGAAGATGCAAAAGATTTGCACTCATTGCTAGAAGAGAGGTCATCTCATTGACCAATGTTGGACATTGCATCCAACCACTCATTCACATCACAAGAATTAGATGGATAAAGAGACTAGAAAGAATGGAAGAGGAGATTCCATCATTGATGTGAGTCAAGATGATTCACAAGAAGACGATTTTCAACAGAAAAAGTCACCATTGAGTTGGCTTGGTAAGAAATGGTTAGATTTCTTGAGCAAGTAAGGCTTGAATTTTTTTGTTTATAGAGGCACATTTCAGCCTTATGTATGCATTCATGTTGAAAGCATGACAAGTTGCAACAATTTATCATAACTTGTATGATGCAAGTTTGCATGTGAATGCATTATTTTGAAGGTATTCTTGTTGTTGCACAACTTCGCCAGGAGGGTGTAAAACATGGGTATGATACTCACTTGTTGCAGCCATTTATCTTTTTAATTTTCAGCTCTTATGTACCCACATGATTTTGGGTTTATGTACTTATGTTTGTACTTGAAGGAGAGTTGAAGAGCTATGCACATGCATGTGATTTTATGTGTGTAAACAGTGAACTTTGTGAAAGTTTCATTATGAGCGACTCATGATTGTAACATGGCTGTGTATCATGAATGTTGACTTGTCATTGCAAGTGTCAATATGTTTCAAATGAGTCTCGACCTGTGTCGATGTTGTCTTGACGACTATGTTGTGTTGATCATGTTTTTTGACTTATGTTTAGTCGATGGTGTTTGTTGACTTGTAAGTCAATATTGAGTACACAAAAATGCAGGAAAACGCCATGTACTTTGATGAAGTATATGATCCAACCGTTTTCTTGAAGAGAAAAAAGACTTTTTTGGCTTCATTTTCAGTCTTGTATAAAGTTTGTTTTCAAGATTGATGGTTTTCTTGGTTTGTGCCAAGATGTCGCAGGAAAATTTTTTGCAGCCATTGTAGAGCGGATTGTGTTGACGCCAAAGAGTTAAAAAGAGGGAATAGATTCTTAGTGGGAAGTTTGTCAGTCTTCCAAGCACAAAGAGAATAGTGGGTCAGCAACAACCAAAGAACAGTGGTTGAGGGACATAGCCAGTTGCAGTGCAAGGCATGTCAAGGTACCTAGGTGATTGCCAAAAAGACTTTTCAAGTAGAACTAGTTGATAGAACTTGGAAGCAGAAGAGTATTGAAGCTCAGGCAGATAATCATCAGATTTTGTGGGTCTAAAATCCTTTCAGTGGGAAGGTGTGATCAGAATCTGGACCAAGGGTCAAATTTTAGCCCAAAAATGAAAGTGCTCAGAATCGCTTCAAAACAAATAGGTGCGTAGGCCTCATTGTCATGAACCCAATGCGCTTTGAACGGGATCAAATAGACATCTGATGAGTGAGATATCGCGTTTTGTTCAATTTGCCAAATAGGCAAAAAAAAATACTGACTGTACAGTCTGTACAATCCATACAGGTGATGACATGGTAGGCCCGTACCTCACATGTGGTGGTGATGATGTGGAAAGTGGTGACATGGAAAGTGCTGAGTTGGCAAGAATTTATTTGATAGGACACGTGGACGAATGGGATTTTGACACGTGGCATATAGTTAGCATTTTACTGGCCAATGGTTTGGTGCCATGTGGCCCAGGCATGGGCTGCCACATGGCACCATGTTGTAGTGTAAAATTATTGTGGATTCTGCCGGATTTGAACCCCGATCCTGCCCCCCATGATGCAAAGTCTTGGAAAAGGACAGATTACCAATGCGCCACACATTTAGTTCTTAAACATATTTGTTTTGGCATATATTTAAAGTTGCATGTGTTATAGTTTGGGGTGTGGTTCGGGGCTAGGGCTTAGCCCCAGCCCTAGTTTACATGTGCACCTCCCATGCAACCACCACACAGAGTTTTCATGCATGTTTTTAAATGGTCTCCAACCCACGCACCTCGCCACATGTCAAGACCACATTTAATCATGCAACTTAGCCCTTATTTTGCATTAGGACGTGGCCACATGGCCCCCATGCACTCAACACCTCAGCCTTTGGGACCTTAGTTTCGCTAACAGTGCAACAAATTTGTACATTTTGTGGGCATGCATGTATTTGTTGGGTTTAGGCATGGGAAATGCCCAGAAGCTAGGTTACTCAAATAGAGGTGTGAATTGGCAAACCAACGACAACAAGCTTGAAGGAGAAAAATGGCAGGAGGCCTAACTTCTTCATCTTTTGGCCAAATGAGGTGCCGAAAAAGCCCAGCTAGGGATTTTTGGATGTTTTGAATCCATTGGTACTTTTTTCAAAGCCATTTGGAGACTTTTGTTGCTACTTTTTCTACTTTGAAGTTTTAGGAGCTCTAGGGAGCTAAGGGCCACCATTGATGAAGGTCATGCTTAGATGAGCCCAAGTCTATTTTCTGCGACTGAATAGTCATTTTTGACTAATTGTTATTCTTTGAACTCATTGGGACAAGTTTTATAGGCATTTGAGGACTTTCACAAGTGTTTTTTCCACAAGGAAGCTCAGGGAAGGTCAAGGCCACATGTAGAAGAGGTCATGCCCGGATGAGCCATGGTCTGTTTTCAGAGTTCTATTAGTCATTTTGGGGGTTTTTATGTATTTTGAACCCAATGGTACAGTTAATAAATAACTATTACATATAGGCTAAAAAATCGATGAACTATTACGACGATTGTGATAAAATTAATTTTTTTGTCGAAAAAAAATAAAAAAAAATGAAATTTTACTATTTTTTTTTAAAATTAGTCCTGATAACGTCGGATTTCCAACGTGTTCTAAGCTTTTAGGAAGTATGATGCCTAGTTCTGACACTTTAATATAGCCATTTTTAGGTCAACATAACATTCATTGACTTTGAAATGGTCAACCTTAATTTAGGGTTATAGTTGTCAGAATTCTGACGATGACAAATCTATAAATTAGTTAATTCGAACCAAATTTCGACTAATTTGTTATAGTTGCAACATATTTTATGTTTTATAGCTATGCTAATCTTCATTTTTATGTGAAGGTTTGCTTGTTTATTAAGAGATCGAATTGATATTTGATCTACAGAGCTTAGTTTTGTGATCATTGTTCAAGGTGTGCAAGAGGATTTTAGACTTTGAAGGTTAGTTAAATATTTTTTTTCTTTTGTCTCCTTTAATATTTTATAACCTTATACATTTATGTATATTTTATGTCATCTGTGAACATGCTAATTTTTCCATGCTTATATGTGACTTGATCTCTTGCCCTAATTCTATTATTTCGTTTGATTATGTTACTTGGTTATGGTGAAGCTTTGAATCTTATGTGGTAAAATATATTGTATGGTTTGGTCTATTGCATTTCAAGAATCGAATAGATCTAGCACATCATCACTGAACTTTATAACATAATCGTCTCAATATTTTGGTTGTGGTGAAGAATGTGGAGATATTATGGACAAGGTGATGAGAGATGTTATTGCCCTTGCGCTAAATGCGGGAGCACAAAAGTCAGAAGAATTTTAATACAAACAGTTGTAAGACATTGCAGAACCCATGGGCACGTTGAAGGTGGACCGAACGAATATTGTCACTTGGTAAACTATATATTCATTATTATATCCTTATATTGATTGTATTTATATAATTTTATATTGTTTAAATATTTCTTATGCAGTACACTAATTTTGCATGACTGTTTGTAATTATAAAGTCAGGTTGCCCCCCTAAGTGTTTGAATTCACCAAGTACTAGCATAAATGATGTTGTACTACAAGGTGCCGAGGAATTTGGAGTGTTGAATATTAATGATCAAGTTAATGATAATATGGAAGAAGATGACAATAATAACAATATAGTTGAAGATGATGGGACAAATGAATTGATCCAAGACTTGTTTGCTTGACCAGATGAGGATGATGATGAGGACATTGGTGATCTTGACATACCTCTGCTAGAGAAGGAAGAAAAACCACTTTATGAATGTTCAAAAGAAAATCTTCTTTCTGCTACATTATTGTTGGTGAACTTAAATGTTTTGAATGGTTTGTCAAATAGTTGTATGACACAGATCCTAAGGTATGTAATATGGTTCATCATCACGTATACATAAAGGTAGATTTATTTTTTCTTGTTTTTAGTTTTAATTAATGTTTGAAATAAGAATTAAATATTTACAAATTATAACATTCTTTACACTAATTACTTATTTTTTATGTCGTAGATTGTTAGGTGAATTTATGTTACCATCGTCAAATATTTTACCTCGCACATACCGAGATTTAAATGCCATTATGAAAGAAATTGGAATGGAGTATCAAGATATAGATGCATGTCCCAATGATCATATTATATACTATGGACAACATGCATCAAAAACAGAACGCCCACAATGTCAGACCAGTAGATATCGAACCAATCAACTAACAAAAAAGGTGCCTCGTAAGGTTCTTCATCATATTCCCATAATTCCACGCTTGCAACGACTGTTCTGGTGCAAAAGCATAGCACAGTTTATGGATTACCATGCATGTAATAGAAGTGGAGATGGTGTTCTTAGAATGCCTGCAGATGGTTATGAATTTAAGGAAATTGAGGAAAAATGGCAAGTTTTTAAAGATGAACCTCATAATGTTAGGCTTTCATTGGCCACTAACGGTGTTAATCCATTTGGGGAGCTCAGGTCTATTTACTCAGTGTGGCCAATTTTTGTTATCAACAATAAAATTCCTCCTTGGATGTTAATAAAGAGGGAGCACATAATGTTGACAATGATTGTTCCAGGTATGTAATGTTATCATTAATTTTCCAAATGTAAGATTTCATTTGTATTTCTTGTTGCATAATATCTTGTATTTATTTATTTACGTATATATGCACATCACGTTAGTAATTATGTGTAATTTAAAACAATTAGGTAAGTACCAGGTTAAAGATATGAATGTATATATCGAGCCTCTCATCAACGAGTTATTAATTTATGGGCCGACATCACTATGTATGACGTTTGTAAACCAATAAGGTAGAAGGAATTTCAATTCCATGGAATACTTGTATGGACAATTCATGATGCCCTAGGACTAACACTTTTTTGTGGTATGTAACAACCCATTGCACTTTAATTATAGTATATAATTATTTGAAGATACCATGCTGCATGTTTTTTTAAATAATCCCCTTCGTATAATTGACATAATTATTAATCCAAATTTTGCAGGTCTTCAAACAAAGGGTAGATTTGCATGTCCAATTTGTGGTCCTAAGATCAAATCTCGGTGTTCAAAATTTTTAGGAAAGGAGGTGTTTTATGAGTATAGGCACTTCCTCTCTAAGAACCATAGGTATCATATTATTGAAAAACATATTTTCAATGGGAAAGAAGAGACTAGATTAAAACCACGAAGAATGACACCTCAGCTATGGAAGTTGGAATATAACAAAAGTCATAGAGATGGTATATTGGAATTTGTTTATGTAATATTGTATATGTAATGTTATGAATTTTTATTTTATTGAATTTATTTTATGATTCATCAATGTCGTGAAGGTATTAACAATGGGATCCCACGAGGAATGAAAAGTTATCCTTCTCAATTCATGAGGTTTCCCTACTATCAAGACATAAAAATAGCTCATTTGTTTGATACAATGCATATCGGGAAGAATGTGACATAAACATTATGGCGAATCATAGATGGTAGGAGTGATAAAGAAAAATTCATCAAGATTTGTAGTGACATTCAGGAAGCCAATCATGCAATGCAAATTGGGATCCAATCAAATAGCGATGGAGATCGAAATAGCCTTCCCTGGTTATTAACAGAGAAACAAAGCAATGCTATAAAAGAGGTCATTCGGAGAATAAAATTTCCCACGGGTTTTTCTTCAAACATAAATAATATCTTAACAAAGAAAGGTGAATTTGGTGGGGTAAAAACACATGATTGGCATACCTTCATTAAGGTAATTATTTTTCTATATATATATATTTATATTGGTATACATCTTTTTAGTTTTGTTTTATTATACTTTAGAATCAAATAATGATCGATTTTGATTGTTATAGTGTGTTCTACCTCTATCTCTCCCAGACCACTTCGACAACAATGTCAAACAAGTTATATATGATCTTGGCAAATACATGAGGTAAGTAGTAAATTATATGAAAATTGTTTTTTCCAATTTGTTATTCAAGTTATTAATGACATATGTTTTACTTATAATGTAATATATTAATTTATATGTTTTGTTGAAACATGGTACTTTCTTGCAACATCGACTATAGATGGTTGTCATTGAAAGAAATCCATCAAGAAGATATAAAGTATTGGAAGAGAGAAATTCCTCAGCTAATGTGTGAAATGCAAAAGTATCTACCTACGACATTTTTCAATGCATAAGAACACTACCTCATACACCAAGTTGAGGAGATTGAATTGTGTGGACCAGTACACACAAGGTCAATGTGGATGGTGGATAGGCACCTGAAATCATTAAAGGTTTTGGTTAGACAATGAGCACGCCTCGAGGGTTATATGGTGGAGGGATATATGTTATATCAATGGATGATGTATATTTGTCAATATCTTCCTAAATTAGCCACAAATATGCATGTGGATCACATTTGGGATGTGAACTCCATTAAAAAATTTGAAGGGGAGCACCTATTGGGGAAAGGTATAATGATGAAAGTGAAAGGTAATTAGGTTTATAATATATCTGAATTTTCCTTTTTATGTGTATCGTACTTATTTAATTTTTATGCTTTCATCAATTATTAATATTTTATACCTTGCTAACTAACATATATTGGTGAATTATGATTTTATGATACATTTGGTTGAGAGTGGGATGCACTACATATATACATTGCAAACAATCTTCATTGGATGAAGGTATGGATTGATAGATGCATACAACATGAAGGTAGGTTATCATGGGAAGGGGTATCTACATTGGTTATAGAAGCTCATCGTAATGGAGATACCAATATTACATAGTAGGAAATTGATTTGGCACATGGTTTGAAAGATAAACAGGCAAGCATGATATTCATCCAATATAATTTCATTATGTTATTTCATAAATTATTAATGTTATTGTCGATGTGTTTTTCCCATCCATACATTACAAGTTATGTGAAATATGTTTTATGTGTCTGGCATATTGCAGTTGAAACATCACAAGGCTATGTAGTGCAATGGTCATAAATTTCACACCAAAAAATTGGACGAAAAGAGGAAAACTTATGATTATGGGATAACTACAGTCTTCAAGGTCACTAATGTTTCCTCTAGAAGTGACTAAGGTCCCAAAGTCTCCGAAAATCGATACTATGGGTATTTGGAGGACATACTTGAGTGTGACTTTAAATCCTTAAAAATACTTTTGTTTGACGACAAATGGTACATGCTACAAATGAATGAACATGATCTTGATAGAACTGTTATTCTACATGATAACATATTTACCATGGTTAATACAAGGTCATTTGAGCCAGGAACAGATCATTATGTTCTTCCAAGCCAATGAAAACAAGTCTTCTACTCAGAAGTTCTAGGTAAAGTAGGTTGGTCATTTGTTGTTAGGTATGATCCAAGAGGAAGGCCAGCAAAGTATAATATTGTAGAGGAAGAAAATGATCTTGAAGAAGATGATGATGTAGAGGAATAGGTAGTCGATGTAGCAGATGTCTCAGATGAAGAGCCTGAAGGAGATGAACCAAATGTACTAGTAGGAGGCAATGCATATCTTGATGATGATATCCATGATGAAGATATATTTCTTGGAAATGAGTACATTGATGATGATGTTGATACAGTCAATCCTTACAACACCTTATATGAACCAGATGATATGGATGTTCAGTTCGATGAAGATGATCAACTAGAAGATTGATGAATGTATTAAAATGTTGAAATATTATATATACAAGGTTAGAAGAGAAGGGATAGTGGGCGTAAGTGGCAAGGGAAAGCTTAATTTGGAGACACTTTCTATTCATTCGAGTACACTACATCAACCAAGGACAATAAAAATCATGTAAAGGAGGTACATATTATTTACTTATTATTTGTTATGTTTCTTGTTCAAAAAGTTCTAAAAGAAGTACATATCTCAAACCACTACACATGACCTCTCGAATTGATCATGTGCCTTAGAATGTAACAAGACTAGTTGATGTAGGAAAGAGTCTTTTTTATTATGAAGAGTGCACTCTAACCTTTGTTGGAGGTTCTTTAATCAAAATGGAGAAAAAATTATACTGATAGCAATATGGTAAGGAAAAAGGTTTGGTGTAGTACTCCATAGGATACACAATTGATGGATGAGTAACCTCAGTGGTTTTAGCTTCAACTTCCTCATCATAAATGTCCTTTGAAATGACCATAAAGAGTTTTTTCTTGGTGGTACAATGTCATTAAATCTTCTAGGTGTGTTGAGGCCTCCACCATTTGGTCTTCAAAAACCCTTAACCCTAATTGCAATTACCAAATTTCCTTACATTATGGCTTCCATTATAGTCCCAATTCTTTATTAATGCCTTCTTCTTGGTCTATCATCCTTTGATATGGATATGAATATATGAATAGCAACATCAATGTCTAATTGCTCATCATCCACTAATCATTACTAATATAAGAAAGCATTATGATTACCTTTACTAACATGAGATATTAATAATACATATAAAGTTTCATTTTTTGTGTATATGATCATACTCATTAATATATTAATATAATTTATTTCATAAATTATAAATATTTATAATTACATGCACATTGTACGTTATAACTAATATTTAATATTGGTGAATTATGTTTTTTTTATTCAATTGCTTAAGAGTAGGATGCACTACATTTACACATTGCAAATAATATTGACTGGATGAATGTATGGATTGAAAGATGTAAACATCATAATGGCGGTAGGTTATCATGGCAATGACTATCTGAATTGGTTAGAGAAGCTTGTCGTAATGGAGGGTTTTTGGACTCAAATTTGACTGACACACCCACTTTCTTCCATCATCAATTCATCATGTAAACCATAAACCCTAATTTTCTTTCAAAGTACACAATTTGGTTGACGTAATTTTTAAGTTTTCGTCATTATTTCCTCATTTTTCTTTCAGGTTCTACATTAATGTATATACAATGTATCTGTGTCATATTTGTGATGAAAAATCCATCTTTTTCATTGATTTCTTAATCAACACCATAAAAATACTAGAGGCGGGCAATAGTGACATGTGAATGGGGCCAACATTGAAATTTTTTCAAACTGTATCTGTAGGCATTGAAATTTGACATGGATAGGCTATTCTCATTCCTTAACAATATGGGAGGGTTTCTGGACTCAAATTTCATTCACACACCCACTTTATTCCATCATGATATCATCATGGAAACCATAAACCCTATTTTTCATATGTTTTAGTAGATATGTTAATGATTCCAAATTTCATATTTGTATTTGACTCAAGGTCTAGCTAGATTGCACAGTATCAAATTTTAATTTCAAGTTGATAAAAAAAAAATGAAATGAATCTAAGCACCATTTGATATCATCGCAAGAGATATGAATGTAAATAATCTTGCGATGACTTTGCTATACTATCGACGAAAAAATTTCATCGATAGTATAGCTAATTTGTTGCAAGCATATTGTGTCTAATTTGAATGGTGTTAGATGGTTTGCGAGTGTAGGGATTATATTATGGTGCAATGTAGTGTAGTTTATAATAACAATCTCTATTCCAAACCTTAAAATGGATAGTACCATATCTTGTTCATAAGACAAATATTCTTTGTATGTTTCCTTTGTAGTGGCTCAAGCCCTCAGTACACATGATGCCTTACAATGAAATGTAACAATTTTACTATTGAATGATAGCGTTATGTCACCCATGGTTAAGGAGGAGGTATGGAGGAGGTTAAGGGACAATGACATGTGATGAATCACACCCTATCATGTACCAATTTGATACAAATTACTTGTGAGTCCTTAGAAAAAACCAACAAAATAAGAAGGAAGCATGCAGATCTCTTTGGGATGTAAACTATATGGACTCCTAATCCTAATGGGGAAACAACACTCACCGAATTGTCATCCTCTAAAGGTCGTTGTGCATACACATTTATAGGAATGGAGGAATGATCCATGTTGACCATGTCAAGGATCAAAATTACCTAGGGTTTTTGTGTTTGTACCATGAAATCAAGGTCTGTGATTACATTCAACAAAGTTGATTAGAATTATTAGGGTGATGCTTAACAACCCATGTATAAAAATTTACTATGCATTATATGAACATTGAGAAAGTCATCACTCCATCAATAATCATCCCCACATCTTATCTTGTGCTAATTCACTTATGTTGTGCCATATCAACATTGACTTCAAGGTAGGCTTGTGCTAAATTGTTGTCAAACATATATTATTCTTTTCTCCTATTTGCGCACACACTTTGAATCTCACACACTAAACTCCTTTGCTAAATTACATTCAACATACTCAAATTTTCGTTATGTTTCCTAACAACTACTCTAATCAATGATTTTATTATTTTACCATAACTCTCAATAGATTGACTTTAAATTGTCTAGTGAAAATTATGTATAGGTAATACTTAATTCTAGTGTATTGAAATCATAATGCACATATTGCCTAAGTCCTTTATCACAAATTCTTTCTAGTTTTCAAATTCATTTTTGTGACAATCTAAAAAGGCTTTTATATGACATTCACAAATTTCGGGTCTTTATCATCAACATTTGTGCATTTAGACTCACATAGGTTGGTCTTTCACTCTTGTTAGGATACGTAGGTATACTAAAGGGATTCTTAGGAAACACATATTTGTCTCTCTTTCCTGCTTTCTTATGCCCATTTCAAAGGTCTTTGCTTCGGGAGCCATCCAGGGTTTCGGGACCTTTTTATCTCAATACCGGAGCCATTCCAACCCCTAAAATATCATCAGCGATTGTCACCTCACTACTGTGTTTCAAGGAGAATGTGACCTCGGCCACTGCAGTGCAAGGAGAAAGTGAACTGAGCCACTACGGTGCAAGGAGACATAGACCTCGAGCCACTACGTGCGTAAGGAGATAGATACCTCGACCTCGAGCCAATATTCACAAGGAACAAAGAATGGTGAGTAATTTCATTCTGAGAGTTTCAATTTGGAAAATGAATGAATAAATTTGGACTCCTTATTGCCACACAAATGTTTGAATAAGAGGTCTTTAGGATTCCAAAATCTCAAAATCCATAATCAGATACTTATCATTTCAATAGGTTTTTGATGATGTGTTCAGTTCTAATTGATGATGTCAATCAAGGTTTAATTTAATGTCAACCCAGGAAGGTAAACTTAGAAGCGCTACCTAAA
>CBVK0100031221.1:0-25730 GCA_900067695.1 Picea abies | reverse complement strand
GTAGAAAATATCTCACCAATTTATATCCCCTCGAACTGGGGATATCATTTTGCATCTAACATTGCCTTATGTTTTTCAATGTTTCCATTTGAACCAATCTTCTTTTTGAACACACATTTACATAAAATGGGTTTTTGTTCATCAGGGAATGATACCAAGTCCCATGTATCATTATTTCTAAGTGAAATTGTTTCCCCATCCCTGCCCAATCTCCTAGAATCATCATATTCCATCTCCATTACCTCTTTTATAGTTATAGTCTCATCAATGTTATAAAATCAAGAAAATGTACATCTAAAATCAAACATACCATAATTATACATGTCTCGTTTCCTTCTTTGTTTAGTGGACCTCCTTAAAGTTTAATGTGGAATTTCTTCCTCCTTTTTTGAAATATCTGAACCCTCCTCCTCATCAAGTCCGTCAAAAATTCTTGTTCATTTTCTGGTTTATGTTTCTCGATCTTGGGTGGTATTTGAACCACTGACTTCTTCTCATCCTCTTCTAGTTGCACCATTGTGAGAGAAGGGTTAACTTCTTTAAAAATAACATTCTTGCTATACAAAAATTTTATATACATGGGATTCCAAAGCTTGTACTATTTCACACCAATTCCATAGCCTATGAAGATACATTTCATAGCCTTGTTCTCCAACTTTGATCGGTTCTCCTTAGGCACATGAGCATATGCCTCACAACCAAAAACATGAAGATGTTCTCCTTAGGCACATGAGCATATGCCTCACAACCAAAAACATGAAGATGTTGAAGTGAGGGATTGTTTCCCATATATACCTCCATAGGGGTCTTATCCACATATATGATATGGGAGACATGTTAATCAAGTAACATGTAGTAGTAATGTATTCTTCCCAGAACTTCTTCTCTAAGCCAGCTCCACTAAACATGCTCATAGCTCTCTCCCTAAACATTATATTCATCCATTCTCTAACTCCATTCTATTGAGGGGTGTATGGAGTTGTCTTGTGTCTTTCAATTCAATTCTTCTTAAAAAAACTTATCAAACTCTACAAAATGAAACTCATCACCATTATCGATCATCAACACCTTAATCTTCCTACCAGTTTCATTTTCCAATAGAAATTTAAGCTCCTTAAACCAAATAAAAACCTCAGATTTAGTTCTAAGAAAATATATATATATCTCCTTATAGAATAATCATCAATTAATGACACATAATACAAAGCCTTAGAAATTTAAGGACCTTTAAATATACCAAATACATCAAAATGAATTAAGTCCAACAACCCAGAAGATTTCTAAGAACTAGAACAAAATTGAACATTGTTATGTTTTCCACATATGAAATGCTTGAAAACTTCAAATTCAAGAGAACAACCATTCAATCCATCAACAAGATTTTTTTTTCTAAGGCCCATAGGCCCTTCTCACATATACGGACCAATATTTGGTGCCATAGCATTGTCTTCTCTATAGGTAACTTCCTTTCTAAAGCAAGAGTGTGTTTAGGAGGTTCTAATTGTGAAGGATAGATCTTATGGATCTCTCCACTATAGAAATCAAGGAACTAATAAATCAATAGGGCATGCGTCAATTTGGAACAAATTTCCCACACAAACACCCTTATCAAGTACCATAGCTCCCCAAACCATCTTACACCCTTTGTCAAAGAAAATAACTTACGCACCCACATCATTAAGTGTGATTACTAATAGTAGGTTTTGTAATATACCAACTTAAAATATAAATAAAATTACAATATCACCAAATAATATCAAGATTCTATGGTTATGTTAAAATATCATAAGATCATATTTAGACTTGTTTTCCATACTACTATGCAAATTTAAAAAAAGAAAGAAAAAATTCTCCTAGCAAAGTCAGAGTTTCCTTGGATTTCAACATTCCTAGTTTAATGTCTTCATTGTTAAAAAAAATTGAGGTCAAATATATGCAAAGAGACATTAAAGTCTTGGTAATGAATCCTTAAAATACTACTTTCTATTTTCAAACACTTCACAACAATTTTTTTTGGTTTATCATCTTCTATCATCTTCTATTCTCTAAGAAACTATGATCATCTTGTGTTTCTATTGTGGCTCTCTGCAATTTATGGTGGTTCAGAATGATTAATTATTGATTGTTAGGGACCTAACCTGTAATACCCTTGTTTCCCCCAAATTTTAAATATAATTATAGTATTGCTAAAATACTATGGACATATCTGCTATGTGTGGATTTTGGGAAATGGTGAACCTTTGCTAAGGACGGTAATCTGAATATTTTTGTTATAAAATAACATGAAAATTGTTGAATAATTGTTGAAGATGTTTCCTATACATATTATGATGCCATGAGAGGGAATAGTGAAGGGGAACCATTACTGGTTGAGATGACCCCTTCCAGTTAGTACCCTGTTGGATTTAGAAATGCTCAGACCCAGAACTTTCCTTTGTCCTAGAGAATTTGTTTACCGATCAAGCTGGTAGTTGGAATGTATTCATAAAGAGTCAATGAGAGGATGGGCAGAGTAACCATCTAGAAGTTTCTTGATTTGACCCACAAAATATTGTTGAGGAAGGAAATAAAAGAGGAAAAATCATGGGAAGAAGAAAAATATATAAGAGATGATGCACATGAAGGGGTCGAGGGATCAATATCAAAAGGAGAGAGTGTGAAGCTTGTCTGGTTCTAAGGAGAACTAAGAAAACATATTGGTCTGGGTACAGGAACTATTTGGCAGTTCCTCCAAATCAGGCTGATAAACAGGTCTACAAAAGGTTTAGTGATTGAATGAGCAATCATACCAAGCCCCCTTGCTTGGTGGATTGAAGACTAGATTTACAGGTTCCGATGGGAGAAAGAGAGTAACCTTCATCCCTTATTGTTTGTTGAGAAAAAGAAGAAACTTATCTCATGGGATCATACTCTTGATAGGGTATGATCAGTTGTGAAAACACCAGGAGCATATGTGCCTATGGTTGGGTGGAAAGTGGCACACCCTTCAGCATTTACCAGTATTTTCCTAGCTTTAGATAAGTATATTATGTGCTTAATCCCTGTGAATGTTTGAGGTCAATAATGGTACCCTAATCTAAATGAAATATTTTGAACTTAATCTTCTAGTAAATGGTAGATAAGGAATTTCGTAAGCGAGGAGATTGATACTATGAACAAGTATTTTTCTAACGCCTTTCTCATTGACTATCTATGTTTCCTTGGGAAATTACCATGGGTGATTGCTTGAGTCTCGAAGTAAAAACCTAGAGAAAATAGATGAATGATTGTGTTTAATGTGAATCTTATTATTTGCATAATTAAGAACTCTATAAACAGTTTCTTCTTATTGTTGTAGTTATGAATATAATTGTTGATGTGTGCCTCCTACATGTGCACCTTATGTCTTTGACCTCTCCTTATTATGAATGGATGTGTGGAATTAAATCCCAAATTGGGTGAAAAAGTATCAAGACTTATTGCGAATGGATGTGTGGAATTAAATCCCAAATTGGGTGAAAAAGTATCAAGACTTATTGCATGTTGGAAGAATGGAGGTTGAAAGGCCCTGGAACCTGGGAAGGTTTTCGTGCAGATTGGAGAAATTTAGGCTCTGGGGAAAACCTCCCTATTTGAATGAAAATCCTAGAGACCGTACATATTGGTCACAATATGGTTGGAGTGCATGGTTGTCGGATTATCGGTGTGTGAGAATTAATGAGAGAATCTGACAAGGAGCACTCTAAATTATTGAATTTCCTAGATCCATCAGAGTATTTACCTCAACCATTGGATTTAGGGAGATTCGTTTCAAGCAAAAGGAGTAGAGGAGGATGATGTCACCCAACCAATGGGCAGTGGATAGGTGTCAGCACCTAGATGGACATGCCAGGTGCTCAGCGATGACATGTACACCATGTCATTGCACATAGGTGGTCCATGTGTCAAGTAGTGGTTGGTCCACATGTCAAGGTGACTTGTCACCTTGAGGGAGAAAAACGTGACGTGGTATGAGTACCATGTGTCAATCCAAGTGGCTAAGTTGGGTAAGGCCATATGTCATGGGTGCCAAATCTGATGATACATGGTGTTTCTCTTAAGAAAATATAAGGGAGAGAGTAGAGTTATGCTGATGAGGAATGCTAGTGTGTCCCATAGGTTGACATGTGGCAGCTTGTGATTTGTAGGAAGGAATGGGGGTGAGTCTCTATTGGTTTGTACCTTAGGTCATGTGTCTTAAATATTAATCCTCAGATCTATGGGTTTAGAGATCTCGATTATTCATCGAAGGGGTATTTCTTGGAGTAAGTTGTGGTCCTAGAGGGGATGCACTTTGATGGGAGGTACCCTGAGGAATGATCTGGACCATTGATTGAAGGATGATCATGACATGGTCTCAGTCGTCGATGTGTTTGGTTAGTATTGGCAAAGGGAATGATGTCAGGGTGTCATAGGTCCCAGCATGGCAACTAGCATTTCATGGGGAGGATAGGTGTCAGCACCTGGATGGAAAAATCGAGCACTCTATGATGATGCATACACCACGTCAAGTCCACATGGGGGTCCACATGTCGATTTATGGTTATGCCATGTGTCACGGTCCTTTGGCATCTTGAGGAGAGTGGCTCATGACCTGATATGAGCACCACGTGTCTCGCTAGCCTAGCATCCAAAGTGTCCCAGAGGACAATAGGTGTCAACACCTAGTTTGTCGAGAGGATGAGGATGGGCCTTTGTTTGGCTCAGAACTTTGGATGGTCGCCATTGATTTTCAATCATGGGGTCTAAGGGTGGAAATATATCCATCGTTGATCAGAGGATAATGTCGCCGGCGAGATATCTGAGTGTGAGGTTGTTAGGGGACTCTGATGGAGGGACTCTGAGAGATTATTTGGACCATAGATAGCTGAAGATGCGATATTCAATCTCAGCCACTGATTCATCATGGATCCCACCTACTCCCTTAACATGAGAATGAGGAGGAGGGTTTTAACCACTATATGAGTTTGAGACTCCAAATTAATTGGATCCATTGATATTCGACCCTGAGGACCTAGTGATCTATCGGAGCATGCATAGTTGGAATATGTCATCGAAATGGTTTCCAAATCAAAGTAAATACACACTCTGACGAGTACTAGTCTGAAGCATTATAGGTCATTAATATAATAGTGAGAGTTGGTGTAGGTCATTGATTTGGTGAGCCAAGACCGATGGTCCAAGTGTTAGGTGCCATGTCGGTGCCACATCATATGGAACCAATGACCGAGTGCCACGTGGATGCCACATCATGATGAGATGGCACTGATGGAAGAAAATCCACGAACTTTAAAGGGATGTAATTTTTTATCAAAAGCTTAATTTTGAGCATGGCGACAATCGTTGGAAATCTCTTGACAAGAAGAAGACGATGGTGCCTCAAGTTGAGGTTTTTATATGGTTGAGGGAAATCAAAATTTTAATACCTCATCCCTTAAAAAGGTACCTAGGGGGTTGGGAGTCTTACAGAGTGGTATCAGACAAGGTAATAACACTTGCCTTGCTTGGGCTCAAGAAAGAGTTTAATAAACCTTCTTGGAAAATAAATTTTAAGGGGGAGGGCACCCTACCCTACCCTATTCATAAGAGTGTATAAAATCCTTACTACAAAAAAAGGTAGGTTAAAAACTTCCAAATGCTTTTATATGCTTAAATTTAGTCTATATGGCATTATTATAGGCTTAATAATGAATCGGATTTCACTAAAAAGAGAGTTGTTTGTGTTGTTTATAAAATAGAGGATAGTTAAATAACATAAAATGTTGATTATCAGCACTTAACCAGTCATTAGACATCAAAGAAACTATGGCATAAATAATGGTGACACATCATGATATGGGAGATGGCTCCCATAATAGACAGGAAGAGTCTAGTGAAAAGAGAGTGGTGGAAACCCCTCCAAATTTAGTTTAAATTGTAACAAGCCTCATGGAATAATTACAAATCTTTAAGGAAGACAATGAAAGGCTTATAAAAGAGAAAGAAAAGAAAATTGAAATAAATGTAGTTTTGTTGCAAAGTTTGTCAGATATATAGAGGCGAGTGCAGCATGGGCTAGTATCTAGTAATCTGGATAGACAATAGCCCAAGAAGACCCAGATCCCTCCTAAAATACAAAAACATGACCCTAACAGTGGAAATACAAGGAGAAGTGCCTCAAAGAAGGCCCAATGTGGAGCCAAGATGCATGCTAATAGCAAGGATTCATCTAGATAATCCTATAGTGAGGAAGCTAAAATCTCCAACGAACTGTTTAGTAGTGGGACCGATTCACATTCTCAGAGGAGAAGAAAGAGGAGGAAACATTCCAAGACCCATGGCCCTAAATAATTTAAGAAATCCAAGCCACCCACTTTTGATGGAAAAATTAAAAAGGGGGAAGAAGCATAAGTTTGGTTGCTTGGCTTAAATAAGTACTTTAGATTCCATGACAACTGTGAAAACTTGAAGGCTCCAATAGCCATTTTCAACTTGAATGGAAATGCCTCTATCTTGTGGGAGGACCTTAGAAATGTGAAGGGAATTCATGAGAAGGAGTTGTAATGGAGACAATTTAAGAAATGCTTTAAGAATAAGTACCTATCTGAAAGGTATTATGATGAAAAGACTAAGGAGTTTTATGAACTCAAGTTGATACAACACACCATAGATGAATAAATCAACAAATTTCTGGAGTTAATGAGTTATGTGTCCTATATAAAATATGAAAAGGTGAAGATACAGTGATTCATTAGTGATCTGCCCAAATCCTTCCGACACAGAATTGAGTTCAATGAACCTAAGACTCTAGAAGACACTATTTGGAAGGAAATATACTACTATGAGAAATTCAAGCACAAGGAAGAACCTCATAAAGATTGGAAGAAGAAAGGTAAATTGGGATTCAAGAAAGGGTTTAAATCCTCAAAGTTTAAGAATCATGGAAAAATCCCTAAGATGAGCCTTCCCACAATGAGTTTGTATCAGCAAAATTTTCCATCTCATAGTGGAAATAATCCCTATCGATCAACCCTAGGAAAGACTCATAATACAATGAAAGAACCATTGAAATGTTGGGGATGTGGAGAATAAAATTTGTTGAGGGACTTCCCGCATAGGAAATAGGACAATATGGGGATCTACAACATCCAAGAAGCTATCAAAGTCAACAATGTGGCTAGGAGCATGCCACAAATTTATGCAGCCCTGGATAATGGGAAAGTTGACCACCAAGATTTAGTAGTGGAGATGTAAGGTATGATTACCAACCATCGTGTTTCCATTTTAATTGACTATGGTTCTAATTTGAGTTATGTTTCCCCTCAAACTGTTGAGAAATCTCAACTTCAACAAGTAAAACATGTTAAATCATGGCTAGTATAGTTAGCCACTGGAACAAAAATAAAAGTAACAGAGGTCATGCCAGCATGCCAATTCATTATGAATGGGCTTCCCACCCAAGAAACCTTGAACATACTCCATTTAGGATCTTATGACATGATGATTGTCATGGATTGGTTGGCTTCCCATAAATCCAAGTTGGACTATTATAACAAAACATTGGAATGTGAAGATGAGAAAGGGAAGAAAAGGATCCTACAAAGAATCCAAAAGCATGTCTCAGTTAGACAAATATCATCCCTTGAAGTGAAGAAGCATTGCAGAAAAGGATGTCCCTTGTATGCGATACATGTACTGAACTCTGTTGAGGAAACTAAATAGAGCCTAGAATAGTACCCTTTATTAAGAGAATATAAAGATATGTTTCCTGAAGAGGTACCATGTTTTCCTCTAAAAAAAGACATTGATTTCTAAATAGAACTTATGCATGGAGCAGTGTCAATGTCTAGAGAACCCTAGAGGATGAGTACCCCAGAGCTAGTTTAGCTCAAATTACAGCTAAAAGAGATTTTGGAAAAAGGATAAATTTGATGTAGTGTGTCCCCTTGGGGATCCCCAGCTTTATTTGTGAAGAAGGATGGCACACTTAGATTGTGAATAGATTACAAACAACTCAACAAAATGGAAATTAATAATAAGTATCACTTACCAAGAATTGATGACTTATTTGACAAGTTAATGGGTGCTACATTTTTCTCCAAAATTGACCTAAGGTATGGATACCACTAGTTCCATATCAAGGATGAATACATCCACAAAACAACATTTGGGATGAGATATGGGCACTATGAATTTGTGGTGGTGCCATTTGGGCTTACCAATGCACCGAACACCTTCATGTTCTTGATGAATAATGTTCTCAGCAAGTTCTTGGACAGATTTGTGTTGATGTTCATTGATGACATCTTGATCTATTATAAGATCAAGGAAGAGCATGAAGAGCACCTCAAGTTAGTGCTTAAAGTTCTTAGAGAACACAAGCTCTATGAAAATTTTGGTAAGTGTGACTTTCTCCAAAAACAAGTCCATTACCTAGGCCATGTCATCTCTTAGGAAGGAGTGGCAGTTGATCATGACAAGATCAAAGCCATTATGGATTGGCCTACACCAAAATATGTAGCTAATATCATATCCTTTATGGGCCTAGCAGGATACTATATAAGGTTTATAAAGGGGTTTTCCCAAATTGGTTATTCAATCACCTCCCTTCAGAAAAAGGGAGTTAAATTTGTTTGGACAACAGAGTGTGAGGAAATTTTTCAGTAGTTGAAACACATTTTAACCAATGCACCTATATCGAAAATTGCAGACCAAAAGAAGGACTTCCTTGTATGTACAAACTCCTGCAAGGAAGGACTTGGACGAGTCCTCATGCAAGAAGGGCATGTAATTTTTTATGAATCCAAAAAATTGAGTGAGTATGAAATAACTTATGTGACCCATGAATCGGAATTGGCTACTATAGTGCATGCCTTAAAAATGTGGAGGCATTACCACTTAGGAAGAAAATTTGTAGTTATGATAGACCATAGTGGGCTGAGATATTTGTTTGACCAACCCAAACTCAATGCTAGGAAATCTAGGTGCATGGCTCTCCTTAGTGAATTTGATTTTGAAATCAAACACATTAAAGGAAAATAAAATAGGGTGGTTGATGCCCTCAGTAGAAGCATACAAGTGATTCACTTGGTAGGTATGAGCACCTGTGAATCTGACATCAAGGAAAGGGTTAAAGATACACCAAAAAACAGATGAGTCTTGTAGAACTGTAAATGTTGAAATGGACACTCGACACTGAGAGGGGGGGGTGAATCAGTGTCACAAAAAGTTGGACAATTTTCCATTTTTCATAAATTAACTGAACAACATATATTTATTTCATTTTCTCAACCAATATATAAAAGAATAAATATTTTATTTATTTATTTAAATCAAATGAATACATAAGATCAATCTTTGAATATCTTCAACTTCAAGCAACTATGAGAGACCCATCTCTCTGTTACAAGACCTAGCTTGTAGTTATCAGATCCAATTGAGAAATGAGGAATCCAACCCTCATAACAAGTCCCAGCTTGTTGATCTCAAATCCAACTAATATGTGAGGGATCCAATCCTCATACAAGACCCAGCTTGTAAACAGGAACCAACCTGATAGAATGAACCTTCATTCAATCCATTATATATAAATATATATACTTCAACAAATTCAACTACTTTCTTCTCACCATTCTTTCTTGTTTATATAGTCTTTCAACTCGTGTGAATTTGAATCATTGCATATTTTGATATTGAACCACTATACCTTTTCATTTAAATAATAATATTAAACTTTAAATAATATCATTTTTTCTTTTATCCTTTATTCATAATGCTCATGATTTAAATCTTTTAATCATGAATGTGTGTCGGTTCTTTTGTCTTCATGAGTTGATCATAGACATGGATCAACTCATTATATCATTCTCATGCTTCTACTATGTCCTCAATTTGTCAACATATCATATTCGATCTTTCACATATTCTCTATATTATTATGGTGTTAATTCTCTGTCGAATCACAGAGATGAAATATGTATGAGGCACTTCCTTCAAACCATTTTCATATGACCATAGGTGCAGAACCATGGGCTTATTAATTTAAGAATTGCTTCTTCTTTTACCCTTATTTCTTTATTCCATACAACCGTAGGTGGTGACCATGCGCTGGGCCAAGCGAGTGCTTGATCACTTATCAAAATAAATGATCATGTTTTAATGTCATGATGAGATGGATGGTTCTCATTCACTTTGTAACTTCAACTATTCATGGCTCTTGGAATCTGGAGTAGAAATTCCTCCAAAGTGATTACCTACCGATTAATTCATAAAGTGGTGGTGATCACTTGTTGTCGGTTAACACCTCCACTTACACTATCCTTCCACTATGCTGGATCATCGGTTGAGAATGCTCCCGAATTATATCAATGGTTAGCATTAACTTTGACCTTTGGCACTTTCGGAATTTTAGAAATGGGTTTCCCTCGAAGTACATACTCCTGAAGTGACATAACTTGTTGACGTCACTGTTGACTTGGCATTGGCCAAGTGGTTTCCATGTGTCACTTAGATTCATGACTTACATGTACCTGAAATGCCAATTTCATCTTGACACTTGTCATTATTGGTTGTGCCACATGTCCTTGCTGAATTGGATTTCCTCATGTGGCACATGTTCCTCTCCTGGATCTAACAGTTGTCCTAACTCCTAAAATGTATCTCGGATCAATGGTTGAGAGTGACTTTTCCCTTTAGCGTTTTGGGTAAATTTACATGTTCTCAACCCATTTTCGTCGAAGTGGTCAGTGCCACACTATTTTGATCCAACGAGCATCATGTATTGTCCATATCTGATGGTCCTCATTTACTTCAAGAATTCAGGGCTCTAGCCTTCGTCTTTTCTTATCCTATCCTTCCATTTTATATAGATCGGATGGTCAATATGACTCCCAAAATATTTCTCAGATCATACAACTCATGTCGTCTTCGAAAAATTTGTGGCTTACATTGTCCTTCCACTTTACTTGATCCAACGCTCGATATATTATGTGAACTGTTCCTTGGATCGGATGACTCATGTCCACTTCGGGACTTCGACCTTCATGTAATCTTACTCATCCAAGGAGTCTTTTCTCTGGAGTAGTCAGCGTTGGGGTTGACTGTTTGTTCTACTCAGCTTTAATCCAATGGCTAAGACATCTTCTGAAGCTCCTGCTTCAGATCTGTCAGTTGAGATATAATTCTTTTGAATTCCCCTCGATCTGACAGTCCTGATTTGTCCTAAAATCTACATCAATGGACATGATTCTTTTCCTTAATTATGTAGTTTTCCTCTATGATCCAACAGTTGGGTTTGCACCTGAATTCTATATGAATGGATCTCATTGCTTGACATTTTATAAAGGTTTCCCTTTCTCAGTAATATTTTCTCCTGTGGGATTTATTCAGCACTATCTCTCTTGAGATTTGATCATAGGATCATTGTTGATCCTATCATGATCAACAATAATCAAGAATTGCTTCAAACTTAAGGTGATTTTCTTTTGTCGATCTTTAGTATACTTTTCCTCCTGAGATTAACCTTGTTGCTCTGTTGCATTCTCTTTCCATCATTGACCCTTCATTACACATGGATAGACCTTATTGGTCATCCTGACACTAATGCCAACTATATAATTGTTCATGATATATTCATGTTACCATCATAACAACTTATCATGACCGTTGACATCAATGACAACATATCAATAACAATATGTACAACAATAAAGGCATACCTAGAGAAAGAACCCATAGGGATGAAGTATGAAGGTTATCAAATGTCGAATGATGGCATGCTAACTTACAAAATAAAGTTGTATATCCCAAATTGTGACGACTTGAAGAGGTTCATCATGGATGAACTACATAAAATTCCATATATTGGCCATCCTAGTTATCGAAAAATGATTACAACCACTAAGAAATTGTTCTATTGGCCTGAAATGAAAAAGGACATAGTTGACTACTTATCTAAATGCTTGGAATGTCAGTAGGTTAAGGTGGAGCACAAGCATCTAGCAGGGTTGTTACAGCCCTTGCCAATTCCAAAATGGAAATGGAAAACCATCTCCATGGATTTTATCACAGGACTGCCTAAATTAACCAAATAGAATGATGTCATTATGGTAGTTGTGGATAATTTGAGCAAGATTGCTCACTTTATCCCTGTAAAATAAACTCGCAAGAAAATATACATTTCTCATACTTTCATGAAAGAAATATTTAGGCTGCATGGTATACCTAAGGAAATTATAACAGATAGAGATGCAAAATTTACTTCAAATTTTTGGAAATCTCTATTTGTTAGCTTTCAATGTAAATTATTATTTAGTATAGCCTACCACCCTCAAATTAATGGAAAAATAGAAAGGGAAAACCAAGTGTTGGAGGACATGTTAAGGATGAATGTGATTCACGGGCCCAAGAAATGGGAAGAATATCTACCCTTGGTAGAGTTTGCCTACAACAACAGTTATTAGAAGTCATTGAAAATGAGTCCTTTTAAGGATATTTATGGCAAGCAATGCAACATTCCAATTATTTGGGACAACCCAGTTGATAGAATTACACTTGGGCTAGACATGCTAAAATAAATTGAACATCAAGTAATTCAGATAAAACAAAATTTGAAAGTGGCCTGGGACAGGCAGAAAAGCTATGCAGACAGAAATAGAACTCCTAGGGAGTTCAAAGTGGGGGATCATGTGTATCTCCAAATTAGACCCAGAAGAAGTTCCTTGAGAATAGGAACTTGTGCCAAGCTAGCACCTCGATTTTGTGGACCTTTTGAATTTTTGGAGAGAGTGGGACATGTAGAATATAGATTATATTTACCTCCCATAGTGAAAGAACATAATTTTTTTCATGTTTCATTACTAAATAAATATATACATGATTCTACTCATATAAATGACTGGTCACTTATCAAGGTGGAACCAGAGGGAGAATTCCTACCAGAACCACAATGTATAGTAGACAGGTCATAGATTACATTTAGGAACATAGATTACATTCAAGAACAAAACCATTTCACATGTCAAGGTGCAGTGAAAACACTTTGGCTTGGATGAAGCTACATGGGAAATGGAGGATGTTGTGAAGTAGGCATACCCATTTTTGTTTACTGATGTGCATAATAATCATAGAGGCAGATAGAACACTGAGGATGGTGTTCCTTTAAGGGGGAGGGGATTGCAATACCCTTGTTTCCCCCATCTTGTAAATATAATTATAGTATTGCTAAAATACTATGGGCATATCTATTATGTGTGAATTTTGGGAAATGATGAACCTTTGCTAAAGATAGTAATGTGAATATTTTTTTTATAAAATAAAATGAAAATTGTTGAATAATTGTTGAAGGTGTTGCCTATACAGATTATGATGCCATGAGAGGGAATAGTGAAGGGGAACCATTACTAGTTGAGATGACCTATGCCAAGAAGTACTCTACTGGATTTAAAAATACTCAAACCCAGAATGTTCCTCTAGCCCAGAGAATTTATTTATCATTCAAGCTGGTAGTTGGGAAATCTTCCTCAAGAGTCAATGAGATCATGGGAAGAGTAACAATCTAGAATTTTCCTGATTTTACCCATGAAATATTTCCAAGGAAGGAAAGAAAAGAGGAAAAAACATGGGCATAAGAAAAAGATAGAAGAGAGGATGCACATGAAGGGGTCTGTGGATTAAGATCTAAAGAAGAGAGTGTGAAGCTTGTATGGTTATGAGGAGAAATGAGAAAACATACTGGTCTAGGTACAAGAACTGTTTGGTAGTGCCTTCAAATTAGGCTGATAAACGGGGCTACAAAATATTTAGTGATTGAGTGATTAATCAAAGTAGGCCCCCTTGCTTGGTGGATTGAAAACTGGATTGTTAGGTTCCTGTGGGAGAAGTAGAGTAACCTTCGTCCCTTGTTATTTGCTGAGAAAAAGAAGAATTTTTTCTCATGGAATCATACTCTACCTAGGGGGTGGCCAGATGTGAAAACACCAAGAGAAGTTGTGCCTATGGTTGGGTGGAAAGTGGCACACCCTTATGCAGTTACCAATATTTTCCTAGCTTCAGATAAATATATTTTGTGCTTAATCCTTGTGAATGTTTGAGGTCAGTAATGATACCCTAATGTAAATGAAATATTTTGAAATTAATCTTCTAGTGAATGATAGATGAGGAATTTCGTAAGCGAGGAGATTGATATTGTGAACAAGTATTTTGCTAACACCTTTCTCATTGACTATCTATATTTCCTTGGGAAATTTCCATGGGTGACTACTTGAGCCTCGAAGCACAAACCTAGGACAAATAGATAAATGATTGAATTTAATGTGAATCTTAGTATTTTCATAATTAAGGAACTGTATAAATGATTCCTTCTCGTTGTTGTAATTATGACTATAATTGTTTGTGTGTGCCTCCTACATGTGCACCTTGTGTATTTAACTTCTCCTTATTACGAATGGATGTGTGGAATGAAATCCCCAACTGGGTGAATAAGTATCATGACTTATTGCTTGATAGAAGAATGGAGGTTGAAATGCCTTGGAACTTGGGAAGTTTTCCATGCAGTTTGGATAGCTTTAGGCTCCAAAGAAAAACTCCCTATTTGAATGGAAAGCCTGGAGACCACACAAAATCTCCACTAGGATAAGAAAAGATTACCTTACTTAGTTTTCAAAATAAGTATTAGATTACTTAAAGTTTGGAAACCTTTAGAAAGAACTTAGAAAATCCCTCAATTGTCTAAGTTCGGACCTAGGATGATAGCATGGGGAAAACCCACGTTTTAAGCTTGAAGCAATCGCAATCGTCGAATCAGTGTAGTGATGAGATCCTAGCCCTTCATCGGAGAGAATAACTATCAGAGTAACTGGGAATAGGGATGTGAAGGACTTCAGTGGGAGATTCTCTAAGTTAATCAGAGTCATTGGATCCATCAGAGAAAGATCTCAGTGGATATTGGACCTTAGATATTGGTCACAAGATGGTTGGAGTGTGTGGTCGTCAGAGTATCGGTGTGTGAGAATTAACAAGAAAATATGACAAGGAGAAATCCAATTTATTAAATGTCCTAGATCCATTGGAGGATTTATCTCATCTGTTGGATCTAGGAAGACATGTTCCAATAAAAAGGAGCAAAGGAGGAGGATGTCACCTGACCAATGGGAAATGGACAAGTGTCATCACCTAGATGGATGCGCCAAGTGATTAGCTATGAAATGTATTCCATTTCAATCCATGTAGGTGGTCCACATGTCAAGTGGTGGTTGTGCCATGTGTCAAGGTTATTTGGTACCTTGAGGAAGCGAAACGTGATGTGGTATGACTCCCACATGTCAATCTAGGTGGCAAAGTTGGGTAAGTCCACATGTCATGGGTTCCAACTCTGACGATACATAGGTTCACGCTTAATAAAATCTAAGAGGGATGGTGACGTTATGTTGATGAGGAATTTCATCATGTCCCATAGGTTGGCACATCACATCCTACGATTTGTAGGAAGGACCGAGGGTGAGTCTATGTTGGTTTGTACCTTGGGACAGGTGTCTTAAATCTTAACCATCATATATATGGATTATGATATCTCGATTTTTCATTGAAGAGATGTTGTTCGGAGTAAGTTGTGGTCTCAGAGGGGACACACTCTGATGTGAGGTGCCCCAAGGAGTGATCTGGACCGTTGATTGAATGATGGTCATGACACAGTCTTAGTCATCGATTTCTTTGGTGAGTATTGGAAAAGGGAGTGACGCCAGGGTGTCATAGGTGATATCATTATGACTAGTGTGTCACAGGGAGGACAAGTGTCAACACCTGGATGGATGAACCGAGTGCTCTATGATGATGTGTACACCATGTAAATTCCACTTGGGGGTCCATGTGTCGAGTGATGGTTATGCCATGTGTCATGGTCCTTTGGCACCTTGAGGGGGGTGGACCATGACATGATATGAGTGCCACATGTATCGCCAACCTGGCAGCTAGATTTTTCTGGAGGAAAATAGGTGTCAGCACCTGGTTTTTCAAGAGGGCAAGGATGGGCCCCTGATGAGCTCAAAACTTTGGATAGTCTCCATTGATTGTCAACCATGGGGTCTAAGGGTGGAAAAATATCCATCGTCGATCAGAGGATACTTCCATCCGGATATTTGAGTGTAGGGTTTCTAGGGGACTCTGACTGAGGGAATATAAGAGGTGATCTAGACCATATATCGGCAAAGGGGTGAGATTCAATCTCAATCGTCAATTCATTCTGGAGCCCACCTGATCACTTAATGTGAGAAAAAGGAGGAGGGAGTTAAACACCGTACGAGTTAGAGACTCTAAAGTAATTGGAGTCATTGATATTTGACCTTGAGGATCTACCAATCCATCAGAGCATGCATGGTCAGAGTATGTCATCGGAATGGTTTCCAAAGCAGAGTAACTAGACACTCCGACGAGTACTAGTCTGAAGTGCTACAGGTCATTGATCTAATAGAGGGGGATAGTGTAGGTTTTTTATTTGGTGAGCCAGGATCAATGGGTAAACTAGCAGGTGTCATGTCAATGCCACATCAGATGGAACCAGTGATTAGATGCCATGTGGATGCCTCCTGGCGATGAGGTGGGACTAATAGAAGAAAATCCATGAACTTTAAAGGGCTATAACTTTTGATCCAGAGCTTAATTTTGACCATGGAGACATTCCTTGGAAATCTCTTGATGAGAAGATGATGGTGCCTAGAGTTTTGTTTTTTAGATGTTCAAGGGAAAGAAAAAATTTAATACCCCATCCCTTAAAAAGGTACCTAGGGTGTTGGGTGTCTTACATAACCCCTCACGTTCCATTGATATCTATTGAATATTCTTGTTTTTTCATATTATATTACATCTGGTACCTTACAAGTGGTAATAGAGCCCTTTCCTTGGCAGGAATTGTGGGTGAAATTTTTTCCAGGGTAGATACATGTACTATTGGTATATTTAAAGCACAAAATCTATCATTCAGCACATAAAATTGCAATGGGGAAGACTACACGCAGGTGATACAGACAGTTTCATGGGATTTCCTAGAAACCAAAAGTTTTTCCCTTTTTGGAAACCTCTGTAACCCATGTTGGTACCCCTTTAGTAGCATTTCATCAGACAGAATTTGTACATGGCCATCACTCCCATGTACCGACATGTATATAGGGAGTCCCCTAGGTCTCTTGAAACGATCCCTAGATCAACTAATTGGTCACCTGATTGTTATAGTTCCATCGAGAACAACACTCGAGAAGATACTCTCTAGTACCTGGGTAATCAAGTAGTATGGCTAAGGGTACGATTGAGCCTCCTTACTTGGTGCCTTGAGATATTGGGTCAAGAACTGTTATTCGACCCCACACATATTTCGGGTCCTACCCACAACCTTCTTTGAGACCTATCTCATTGGATTCCCCTTTTCTTCCTGATCATTGTGATACCTATCATTTTTAACCCTTTTTTACCTCGTGGACCCATACCCTTCCCTACACCTTTATTTCCCACTTATCCCATTGATTTTCTCTTGTTTCCCTTATAATAGTGGTATATATCACTTATCTTCTTTTTTTTCTATGGACCCACCCCTCTTCCTCTCATGGATCCTAACCACCAAGAAGAAACCAATAAAAAACTAAATAATGACCTTACTTCCCTTCATGCTCAAGTGAATAGTGACATTTCTTCCATTCATGCCAAAATGGACTACATCTAGGAACAATTAGGTAGCCAAATTTTTGAAGTCAATTCCACTCTCCAAAAATTCATGAACAAATTCCAAGGTCCTTCCTCCTCTAACCCACCTATCTATACTTAAGATGTTGACTCCAATCATCCTCTGCACTCTCATTCCAACTCCCTATCTCATGACTCTCGTCTTCCCATAGTTGAGGTGAATAAATTTGATGGCTCGGATCCAACAGCCTAGGTCACTCAAATGGAACAATATTTCTCCCTACGTGGCATTACTAATGAGTTGACCAAGATTCATTACAAAATTATCTATTTGGATCTGCAACAATGGAAATGGTGGCAATGGCATAGAAATGCACATCAAGGGTATGTTTCTTTTTCAGAGTTTTTTGTTGAGTTGTATGAACGCTTTGACATGAACACCCACCATTTAGGATGTCTGACCAAGTTGAAATAGTCTAGAACAATTGAATATTGTATTACTTCCTTTGAGCACTTGAATTTTTGAATGGAGGGCATGACATATGTTTTTTTCATGGAATGTTTTATTAGTGGCCTCAAGAATGAAATATGAGCTTAGGTCTTAATGGATTACCCCTAGACTTGGTTGGAAGCAACTAAACATGCCAAGGAGGCACAATAGGTCATCTTGGCCCAGAGTAGAAACCCATTTTTGTTCCTCTCCCTAAACCCACAACCCCTTCCCCTCAATACACTCCTCTCAAGGTCCAAAAATTAACATGGGTGGAAATGGTTGAATGCCAACTCAAGGGTCTCTGCTATAATTGTGATGGAAAATACTTTCCAGGGCACAAGTGTAAAGAACATAAACTTTTTATGGCCATTTCATAGGATGTTTCTAATGAATATGTTGAGGTTTCTCCTAAGGTCGCGTTACCCCAAATAGATAATATTTCTCTTCCCTCTAATCCTCACAAAGTTGAACCATTGATTTCGTTGAATTCTCTCACTGCTTTTTCTGTTCCCCAAACCCTCAAATTGATTGGTTAGATTAAGAACAGGAAATTCATCATCCTAGTTGACAATGGGAACACTCATAATTTCATTCATTGTCACCTCGCTTAGGAATTCAATTGATATATTTGTGTTTTCAACAATGTTCAAATCATGATTTCCAATGGTGGTTCCATGAAATGTGGGGGGCGTTGTGAAAATGTGTGCCTACAAATTGGTCAGTATAACTTGAAATATCACATGTTTGTTATTGGCATGGGTGGTTGTGACATTGTTCTTGGTATCGAATGGTTATGCACTCTTGGCCCCGGAACCATGGATTTTAAGGATTTAACCATGTAATTCCAACAAGAAGGGATTTTAAGGATTTAACCATGTAATTCCAACAAGAAGGACAATAGTATAAATTCCAAGGAATTACAGCAAGGTCTTTGGAGATCATCAGTTCCCACCGCATGGAAAAGTTACTCAAAAAAGGTCATTCTAGCATCATTTCCCAACTCCATTCCATTCAAACAGTTGAGACACCCCTAGTACACATCAACCTTCAAGCTATCCTTTCCCACCATCCCACTATTTTTTAAACTGCTCAGGGCCTTCCACACTCCCCTATATACCATGACCATTCCATTCCTTTAATCTCAGGTAGTTTTCCTCCCAATGTTCACCCTTATCGTCATCCCTTTGCTAAAAAAATGAAATTGAGAAAATTGTCTAAGAATTGTTAGAAGTAGGTTTTATTTGTCCCAGTACCATCCCCTAATCTTCCCATGTTATCATGGCCCTCAAGAAGAAAGGAACTTGGTGCATGTGTCTTGATTTTCATGCCCTTAACAAACTTACCATCAAGGACAAATTTCACATTCCCATCATATATGGCCTTCTAGATGAACTCAGTGGGGCTCAATACTTTACCAAACTTGACCTATGTTTGGGCTACTACCAGATACGTATGAAAGAAGAAGACACCCCCAAGACTACATTTCACACTCATAAGGGACACTATGATTTCTTGGTCATTCCCTTTGGTCTCTGTAATTCCCCCTCCACTTTTCAAAGTCTCGTGAATCATGTCTTTCATCCTTTCCTATGTCACTTTGTGTTAGTTTTCTTTGATGATATTCTCATCTATAGTGAAATGTGGCCATCCCATCTCACCCATGTAGATCAAGTTCTCCATATCCTTTCCAAGCACCAATGTTTTCTTAAACAACCTAAATTTTCTTTTGGCACCTCTGAAGTTGAGTACCTAGGTCATATTGTTGGCAAGGATGTTGTAAGGGTGGATCCCGAGAAAATTGAAGCTATGCAGAATTGACCTTGCCCTAAAACTATTATAAGTATGTGTGGTTTCCTTGGTTTAATGGGATATTATCGCAATTTTGTTCATAATTATGGAAAAATTGTGGCTCCTCTCACAGCTCTCCTTAAAAAAAATACTTTCAGTTGGACTCCAATAGTTGACCAATACTTCCAAGCCTTGAAACAAGTTATGTGCATTACTCATGTACTATCCCTACCTAACTTCACCTAGATCTTTGTTATGGAATGGCATGCATCATGGAGAGGAATTGGGGCAGTCCTATTGCAATATGGATGAACTTTGGCTTTCACCAGCAAAAATTTGTCGGACCTACATTTGGGCCAATCAATTTATGAAAAGGAAATGTTGGTTGTTTTGAATGCAGTAGATCTATGGCATCCTTATCTATTGGGACAATGCTTCCAAATTAAAATGGATCATCAAAGCCTCAAGTAATTCCTGGAGCAACAAATTTCATCCCCGGAGCAACAAAAATGGGCGACCAAGTTGTTTGGATATGATTATGAGATTGTTTACAAGAAGAGAAAAGAAAATGTGGTGGTTGATGCTCTTTCCAAGAAATATGAAGAATAATGGTCCCTCTTTTCCCTCTCATTCATTGTCATTGACTGGATTCATGATATTCTACAGGAATGGTTACAAGACCCCAAAGTTTCCATCCTAATCCAAAACATTCAATATGATCGCTAAGTTTCTCTAGGGTACTCTTGGCATAATGAATAATTTCACTATAAAGGTCACTTGTATTTAAGTAAATTGTCGGCCCTTAAATCCAAGGTTCTCTCTAAGCTTCATGCTTCATCTATAGTGGGCCATTCAACTTTTACCAAAACTTATGAACGGGTCAAACAATATTTCTTCTAGGATGGTATGAAACAGGACATTCACACATTTGTGGTCGAATGTGATACATGTCAATGCAATAAGGGAAATATTGGCAAACCTCCTAGTACCTTACATCAGTCTCCAGAGAAAAGAATGATTAAACACAAATCATTTTGGGGTTTTTTATCTCATACCTTCCAAGTCTTGATTAAAATCTCCATATGTAAAATTTCAATGATTAAAAAATATAAAAACAACAATTTCACTTAATCAATGGAAATGAGAGATTGTGAACTAGAGCAGATCACATTGTTGGAAGAACATCATTGATAGTTGGTAGACTTATAATATTATGATGCAATCTACAAGGTTTTATTGATAAAATTATTTCTCATATCATTTACCAAAACTTCTAGTTTCTTTGTGATTATGTCAAAATAGTCTCAAGTATCTTTGGTTTTCTAAGAATTTATGAGAAAATGGTTTACATTTATTTTTGGCTTTATGAGGAATATTTCCAAAAAACACAAACATTTCACAATATACCTTATATGATGTTGAAATTGTTACCACATTGTCACTACCTTTCTCATTGCTTGGATGAATGGTCACTACTATATTGCTTGGCATATTGTTTCAGAGAGGTCCCAAACCACAACCCAAAGTTGTAGGATGGTTCCATCATTAGGACCCCCCAGTTACAAGGTTTTTCGAGCAATAAAAACCCCTCGATATTTGTTTTTGAAGTAGATTGGAAAACAATTAAAGATCACATTAAATAAGGTTGAGGATTCATGTTGCAAAAGAGAAGATGATGTTATGGGAATCAAGGGATCCACAACTCAGTTTTACAGGGGAAGAGGACATACAAAACCCTTAGTAATGAATGTTCCATGACAATATTAAGGTCACATGGACACACAACAAAATATAAAAAATACAAACGATATGATCTCAAGAGAGGAAGTCAAATTACCAAGAAGTTTAGTTTTCCAACTTCAATTACTATTGTGAACACTTAATAATAAAGACACAATTCTTCAGATCGAAAGCATGCAAGGTTTAGAGTGGCTATACTATTGTCCCCTATTTCCAACTTAAAACTAGAAAATCCATTTCAAATATGCATTCTTGCATTCTTCAATGTTATGTTTATCAAACTTAGTGTTTATGTCAAAGTGAACCAATAACCTATTCACACATACAAATTGGCACATAGACTTTCTATTTTTAATTCAAACTAATCAAAAGATCCTACATTAGTAGCCAAGATCAAACTCAAACAACCTGTCAAGAGAATATATCTCAATCCATGGCACAACCACTTTTAATGAAAGTATGACAACTACAGCATATAGAAAATTGAATTCATGGATTCATACAGGTTTCTTTTTTACAAAGCTAGTTTCCACACTAAAAATAAATGTCCAAGATTATAAATACTTGATTAGGAAAATTTGTGTCACAAGTTAGTGTAAAATTTTTACTGTGTAAAGTAATCTTGTGATTATGGAAATACTTTAAAAAAATCTTACAAGTTGCAATTAGAAGGTGCACCCTACCATAGTAACCTTCATTTTGTACCCTATTTACCAAGTGATCTAGAGAGGTGAACCTGATCAAATGGTACTGTTGATGGGGTTCCATTAAAAGGTCATCCAATTGCCAAAGACGAGCAGTGGCCAGAAATTATCCAAATCGAAAGAGATTGTGAAACTATGGTATACATTGTTGGGATTACCTGGTAATCAACTCTAGCATATGCATGGTGTACAAGATTGATTCAGATTCAAGGGAAATAATGGCCCTTGAAGGAGTACAACCTACTGAGATTGTAGAAAGGTATAACACAATACATCATGGATGATTATGCTAATAGATATGGTTTTGAATTGTGGAAGAAGTATACCAACCTTGTGAGGAGGAGGATATTGTACAGTAAACAAATAAACTGATTAACCAACAGAGTATTATGTGCATAGTTTGCGGATAACAGTAAATTGGAATAGAACAACAAATAATTTCTCTATTACAGAACTTGAGATATTGTGTGAGAATTAGAGTAGTGTTACTTATATGTGTGTGGTTTTAAACATATTTTGAAATAGTTTAATAAGGGTTGAAAAAAAAGACGAATTATTGTCTATTACCATAGTCCATATATTATCACTCCATAATACAATTACTAATTATTTTTATTCAACCATCAATAAAACAATAATATTATTAGAATCTAGAGACGGAATTTCAAAAGAGAAATAAAATTTATAAACAGAATAGAGTTTGTAACTTATCTTTCGAAAATTTCATACCAACAACCAGTTGAGCGAGTGATTTCCACCCAACCATAGGAAATCCACAACGGATGTCACCTCTATCCTAGTTATGATACCACCAGGGAAAAGCAACAATAAGTAAGTCTGAAATTCGGATTCAAACCAATGTTTTCTACTATTGGTTTTTTTACGACAGAGCAGCACTAATGCACCCACATACCTACCCCACACAACACTAAGAGCACCTCTTTATCTATTGTACAGTACCTCAAAAATTACTCTTTCTCATGTTATTTAGTGTGTGCATAGAAGGTCCAATCTATTATCTCAAGTTTCAATAGAATTCTCCATGGTTTCTTGGCTTTTCTTCAAGGTCTACAAGCTTCAATTCATGGTTGGTTTTTGTCTATCATGGGCTTGGCTCTTCATTTTTGTTTTATAACGTCTAAAAACTATTTTCCACTACTTTTTCTAACATTTCCCCTCTCCCCATTCGAATTTATTTCATGCATAATGGTAAAAGAATTAAAACTCAACTTCTCTTCCTAGTTCCATGAATGTAGGGGAGACATCTTGCTAGATTTTAGGAGTGGTAGCTTAGATTGAGGAATTTGTTTCCTCCAATATTCTTAACTTTCTTATTTGAAATTCAAATTTGAAATGGGTGAGGGTTAAAGGTAACATAGGATAGATTTTTTTAAGAATAAACCCTCGGTAAACACCCTCACCTTTCCACTCTTGTGGTATCATATCCCCTATAGGCGCTCAAGCTCGGTTTATCTTAATCTTATTTTTTATTAACTTAAAAATAGAAACTTACATATTCATAGTACCATGGTATATATGTCCCATGGAGTTAGTGTAGCATATTTATAAAGTGGTCATGCAAAGTATATAGGTATTTAATTAAAAATAATTCCAAGAGTAAAAATTGGGATATTACATCCCCTTCCCCTTGGAATAACACCATCCTCATTGTTCTTTTTCATAACAATGTCTATGGTCAAAACATGAATGGGCATGCCTCTCTCATGGCATCCTCCATTTACCAAGTGGACTCATTTGGCCCAAAGTGCTTCCATTTCACTTTTACCCAAGTGATAGCTCGATTCCAGAGCATTGTGAATTTCTCATCTAGTATGCACATGGGATATAGCTAGAACTCTCCCTTTGGTTCCACCTGGATAACATTCCAATCAATAACATGGTTAAAATAATGTACATATTTTTTAAGCAAAGATATGTGAAAAACATTGTGTACTTTAATATTTTCAACTAAAGCAATTTTATAAGCTATTGGTCTTATCCTTTCCAAAATTTTGAATGGTCCACAATACCTAGATGCAAGTTTGGCATAGGCTCCAAGATTTAGTGAACTCTTTTGGAGTTTCACTTTAAGATACACATGCTCATAAATTTTGAATTCGTTATGCATCTTATTTCTGTCTACATAACTCTTATGTCTGTCTTGGGTTGTCTTCAAGTTTTTTTTTATCTTGTTAACTTCTTGCTCCATGTATTTCAACATTTATGATCCAAGTATGATTCTATTTACTAGGTTGTCCTAGCTTACATGTGTATTACACCTTCTGCCATATAGTGCTTCAAAAGGACTCATTTTTAAATATGCTTGGTAACAATTATTGTAGGAAAACTCGACCAAATGCAAGTAACCCTCCCATTTACTTGGTTTATTCTGTAACAACCTGCCTTGTTACGACAACAACTCGGACAACAGGTGCAAATTTTTTTTTGAAAGTGGGTGCGCGCGTAGAGGAGGGGAACCGACACGTTGGACCCTACGTTGCCACCCGACGACTAACAAGACACCACCACGAAGATCACAACAAGAAGACAAGACGCACAACAAGTAGCTGCATGCAATGAACGACCCAGACAAGTGCAACAAGAATAAACGCATGAACGCAACCTCTAAGGAAGGTGCAGAGCAATGACTCAACAACGACCACCATTATTACGACCAAGCCTTATCTCCTCCTTCCTTAGCATTAAGTACCAACCCGTGATTCCCGTAAACATCCACTAGTCAAAGAGTGGCCAATTCTGCTCTTAATTAATGTAACATCAATTTAATTGCGAGTTCTCATTGCTAATGCAGAATAACCGCTTGTAACTCTAGTACTTCACAACCACACTATTGATTTACCTACAATACATCCCAATAAGTCAGGTCAAATTTTACCTTTAAATCTTATCGGGGGTAAGTGTCCTAATGGACGAAATTTGCCTGAACCCCAGTAAACACGATATAAGATAGATAGTGGCATAATGGAAGATAATTAGCAAGGGTCCCAACATTGGGATGTCATTGAAAAAAAATCTTCCATTTACCTCGCCCTACAGGCGAGCACCCTTACACTAAGTATAAGGTCCTTGCGATAGATGTCTGGTGTCCTAAGAAAATCTACAAGGATATCGTCTAACCACTTACGAAGGTTCCTAAATCCATTACTTCATAATTCCCTTAAGCAAGTAACATAGAAAATAACCTTATCATAACCTTCACATAAATTTAAACAACGCATTATTCTAACTTTATCATGAATAACGATGAAAATTGGAAACCAGCCTTGTCCTAAATACTGGTATCAGTATCCCCTCATCACCTAATTGTTTAAGTCCACCAA
>CBVK0100031216.1:0-12204 GCA_900067695.1 Picea abies | reverse complement strand
TGCATGATGATTCTGGCAGTGGAATTGTGATGTGGTTGAAGGAGCTGACTATGGGTGGATGTGGCACTTGTTGAAGGTAAGCTTTAGATAATAGAATTTGAAGAGCATTGGAGTTCTTGGAGACATTGCCAAGGGTAGAAACACTTTTAAGTGAGGGAGGATGTGAATTCCTTGCTTTGGAGATGGAAATGGGAACCCTTTCCCTTCATTAAGCTAGTCATTAGTAGGCATGGAAGGCTATGACCATGAAGTGTAAGAAATGGAAAGAATGACTTGGCCATTGTTCAAGTGGAGTAGTTTTCATCACCGAGTGCATTGAGACTCTAAATGCCACGAGAAATCATGCATGCTTTGGCGAGAACATGGACCCAAGGGGATGAATGTTCCAAGATTTAGAGGACTTTGAGGAATTGATTGCACATTGACTTGGGTGTATTGCATGTTTGGGTTTGCTTGGCATCAAGCACATCAAAAGGAATATTGAAGAAGGGAAACAATTAGGCACCTCCCACATATAAGAAAAAGGAATATTGAAGAAGGGAAACAATTAGGCACCTCCCACATATAAGAAGAGGATGCAAGCATTATGCAAAGACATTCAATTGTGGAAGGAGTGATCACAAAGAGATCATTGTGTGGAAATGAATAAGGAGTTCTAAGGTGCTAACTCTGGGTTTTGGCACAACAGACGACTTGGGCACTAGCATAATATTATGATAGTCTACAAGCATGACTTAGATTACCCTACAAGTGTCTAAGGAACACTAAAGACTAAACTAAGATTGTTGCAGTTGAAAAATAGGATTTGCAAGAGGTAGACTCATGATTACCTTAGGGGTTGGATTGTGCAAGTGGCAAGACACTAAGGCAAGTGTACCTTAGTCTATTTGTACTTCTATAAAAAGAGTTGCAAGAAATGGGTAGACTCTTTTTTTTACTCTTGTTATTGTAACATTCTTCATAATAAAAATTATTGCTCAAACATCTTGTGATGTAGTCTCTTTACTTAATGGATGTTACTGTTCCTTGCAACATTCTATTTGGCTAAGTGTTGACGTATTGTGGGTAATTGTTAAAGAAGTATTCTTGGGATGTTTTTTAGACCGTTATTGGACATGAGTTTTAAAGAACCTAGTTGCAGATCCAATAATTGTCGCTTAGGGTGTAGTTATAGGTAGAGCCTAGGGGAAGAGGCATAGTCTAGTTGCAAGTAGGAATAGGTTGGTCAATCCCTTGTTGTTTAAGCAAGGCAATGCCACATAAGCCAAGATGCAAAAAGATAATTTTTTTAGGTAGGAGCTATAGGTCCATAATAGGTGGTATCAGCGTTTCTCTTCAACCCCTCTTTGTAAGAAAGTTGGTATGAAATCTATTTCAAGGGATCTTCACCACAAATTAGAAGGAACATAAGGTTTTAGTGACAACTCTAGTAGGTGGTCACAAGAATTGGCTTGAATATGAAGTGGATAGAAGTTAATTTAGTGCCTTGGTGCAACAGGTAGTAGGGATGGATCAGTATGCACAAAACTTGGTAAGTTCTTGTTGTTGTTTCAAGTGAAAACAATAAAACATATAGAGAGTTAAGTCAACAATCACTTGGGTAAAGTGACGAAGTTTGGGAAAGTGTTGATGGCATTTTTTGATGCCAAGAGAAGCTCACATCATGAGTTCACCCTACTAGGGTTGAAAAGGTGAAGGCCAAGATCCTCACTTTAGAGAAGATAGTAGATAAGCCCCTAGGGTCTCTTCATAATTATGGGAAGAAGACAAAATATTTGAAACATAGGTTGACCCAGATCAACCAAACTTGTGATGATGCTTTGGTGGAGTGCCATGATACTACGATGACGTGTTCAAACAAAATAGTGTTGTCTAACATTGTTAATGAGAGTTTGAAAGTGGTGGAAGACTTTTTGAGGTCTTTTTCTATAAAGGTAAGTGACTAGGATGACACCATCAACCTATTAGAGTGAATTTTTCCCATGGAAATGTCTTCATGGATCCTATGAGAATCAAGATAAAATAACTAGAATTGTATGATGGCACTTGTGATGCTAAGTTACTTGGTAACTTATGTTGGGATGTTGAATAGTACATGGATCATATGAATGGAAGTTCATATGAGACTAAAATGAATGTTGTTTCAATGTTTTTGAAGGGTGCCATGAAGCTCTGGTGGAGAAACTAGATAGAGGACCTAGAATCATGGCACAATGTTGTGAATATCGACAACTAGGCAAGGATGAATGCGACCTTGAAGGCTTAATTTAGGCCAGGGAATTCAACTTGGATTGCACGGAAATTGTTGATGGGTATTAAGCATACATTTAGAGTTCATGAGTACATCAAGATGTTTTCAAGCCTTATGTTGGAAATCAAGGATATGAGTGAAGATATCAGTTGCATCACTTTATAATAGAATTGCAACCTTGGGCATAAAGTGAGTTGTGACACCAAAATGTGTAGATCCTTTCCATGCTTCTGCTACAATAGGTAAGTTGCTTTAATTGAAGGCTAGAGGAGGAAGAAGTCTAGAGCTAGATGAGGGCACTTTAAGAGAGCAATAGCATGTCAAGAACAAGAAGAAAAGAAAGGGAAGATAAATTCATATGGGAATTTTGGAGAAGAAAAGGCTAGGTAGTCAGATGTGCCTATGGAAAAGAATGGACATAAGATCATTGCTTGTTGGATCCAAGCAAAATATCATATTGCTAAGAATTGTCCATTGAATAAGAAGTTGTTCATTATGAAGCAAGTGGATAAACCTTCAGTTGGTGTCTTACAAGTCTTGAGAGTTGTGGTAGAAGACAAGTCTACAACAAGTTAGGAGCAAGAATTCATAAGGCTTAGCTATGTTCAAGCATAATTAAACACATGATTAGTGATTGCAATGGTCAAAATTAGTGTGACCAATAATTTTATGAAGGAAGAAGTGACCATGGATCTTGGGTTGAGATTTAATCCAACTTAAAAAAAATTCAAAGAAATGAATTGAAAATTGGAGAAGGTGGTTGGCATAGCTAATGGAGTTACCTTGAAACTTGGTGAATGGAGTGGAGATATAAGTTTCACAGTTGTGTCCATGGATGAATTTTAGGTGGTATCGGGGAAATACTTTATGAGGATGACGAAGGTAGTGTTGCTGCCTCACTTGAACAATTTGGTCATCTTTTCAGGCCAAAAGCCCTTATTTTGTTCTTGCATAAAGGAGGGAACTATATGTTTTCATCAAAATTCCTGCCTCGAGCATGGTTTTCCCAACCATTCAAGGAGTTGAGAAACCTTGCAATGGAGGACTTGAATATTTTGTACTTGAAGGATGATCATTAGAGGGAGCTTCAATAGGAAGTTATGTGCAACCTTGGGTGGATGGAGGTTTAGTGAAGGCATTGGAAGGAAATTTTGCTAAGCTAGAATCCATAGTAAAATCTATAGTGACAACAATCGTTAGAGCGGTGGATGTTTTCTTGGAGAAGCAATTTGTTCAAGATATAAGTGGAAAAGGTGAACATAGTGGAAGATTTAGTCAAGGAAACTTGTGAATTTGTGGCAAGTTGCAAAGAAGTAACAACATGATGCTTGGAAATGTTCGACTTACATGGTTTGAACTTGACAATAAAATGAGATAACAATGTAGAAGTTCTCCAACCTTGGTATTAAGTGATCAAGGAAGAGGCTAATCACTCATTGGGCACACTTGGGTGGGAAGGGTGGCAAGATGATCTATAGGTTGAGACATTATCGGTTGAATGTGATACTAGTCTACAATGGTTCGATTATGCCTCTTTTGATGTATTTGAGCCATAATTGTGGTGGTATTTTAGACGATTTAGATGACTTGGTGGATTCTACACAAGATGTTGTTGTAATGTAGTTTGACGCATTTGTTGGTATTGGCATTGGCAACCACTCACGATATTATTTTATTTGATATGATGTATCAATATGTCTCACCTCCTAGGAGAAGGTTGTGGAGACTATGGCACCTATGAGAAGGTGCCAAGATCAATGAAAAGTTGGAGGATGTTGTTTAGAAACAACCTTATACACTTTTGAAGGTAGAAGTAGTTGAAAACAAAGATGGGTGCATGTGTGGAAGATAGGCATAAGAAAATGTTTGTGGCAAGTTAGAGTGTTCAAGTCATAGAGGTGACTTGGGGGTAGGTAGAAGTTGAATTTTCATTCAGGCGATAGTGCGAAATGAAATTAATGCAAGAGGTAGTTGTGTTAAGCAGGACCTAGAATGGTGCATTTTTGTGAAGTAGGTGCAAATTTGAATTATCTACTCAACTTGCCTAAGTCATGAAGGATAGAAATGTATCCATGCATGGTGTTTTGAGTAGCGACGGAAGTTTCATGGTGAATTTGATAGTATAATTTTGGAGTGGTTGAATGAGTTGACCATGGATGAATGTGGAACTTGCTAAAGGAAATTTTTGGACAACATATTTTGGAGAGTGTTGGAGTTTTTGGAGACATTGCCAAGGGAAACTACAATTTTAAGTGGGGTAGGATGTAGGGCCCTTCCCGTGGAGTTGGAAATGAGCACCCATGCATGTTTGTTGAGCTGACCATTAGTAAGTATGATAGGTTGTGATGAAAGGTTGCAGGAGTAAACGATGCATGCCTTAGATGGTCTTGTAAAATGAAAAGGCATGCCTTAGTGTTGAAGAATCTTAATAGGAGCTATTTGACAAGCATATTAATAAGATGCGTGTTGCTATGAAGAAATTATTATAAGAGGTTGCATAAGGAGTTGGGTAGTGGACACATACATTCCTTCATTCATGGACATGTCGAGCAATAATGCCTTGATTTGTGGGTGGCAATGCCTTGGTCCATGGGTAGTAGTGCCTAGTACAGTTGGGTGTGCCCACAAATCCAAATGGATGTTATACTGCCACGATCATGAAGTGAAAGGAATTGCGAGAATGCCTTGGAAATTGTTCAAGTGAGGAGATTGCAACCACTAGGTGCACTGAGACTTGGAACACCTTGGGTAGTTGTGCATGTTTTGGTGAGAATGTGGACTGAAGGGGCTAAACATTTTGGCCCTTTGATAAATTTGAGGAGTCAGTTGCACATTGATTTGGGTGTATTGCATGTTTGGTTCCACTTGGCATTGGACATAGTGAAAGGCACCTTGAAACAAGGATATGGATAGGCACCTCCCACCTATAAGAATATGACACACACATTATGCAATGGAATTCAATTGTGAAAGGAGTGATCATTGTGTTGAAATGAACAAGGATTTCTAAGGTGTTAAGTATGGGTTATGGAACAATGAATGACTTGGGCATTGGCATAATCTTAGGGAAATATGCAAGGAGTACTTAGATGAACTAGGAAGTCTCTAAGGGATGACAAGAATAAACTGAGATTATTGTCATTGAAGAATGGGATCTATAGGAGGTAGACCCACAAGTGCTTGAGGGGTTGGATTGTGCAAGTGGTGTGACACCAAGTAAAGTGCACCTTATTCTATTTGTAGTTTTGTAAAAAGAGTCACATGAAATGGTCATACTTCCTCTCATACTTTTGTTGTTTTAACACTCTTCATAATAAAATATAAAATATCCACCTTGGGTTCCACCAAAACATATTGTGTTGTGGTCTCTTTACTTGATGGATGTTATTGTTCCTTTCAATGCTCTATCAAATCCCTCCATTATTGTTCCTCTAAGTAGCATAAAAATCTCTTTAGGAATATATATTGTCAGTGCCAATATCCCATACATTGGATTTCTTTTCAAGAGCATAAACATTCCTGGAGTTGGAGTCTCACTTCAGGGTGGAAATGTTCCCAGGCTTGGACTCTCTATAGGAAGTGGGAAATTTCTTGGCTATAAATTTCCTATTGGGAGTAGAGTTGTCTCTAGTTTTGGAATCTCATTTGGTGGAGGTGTTACTCCTAGCATAGGTTACCATATGAGAATAGGTTACCATATGAGCATTGGTCACAATATGCAACAATATAGGAGCTAGTTTATTTGATAGTGGGCTACTAGGTTCATTTATTGGAAACTCTGAATCCATTCTTACATATTTGTTTCCATTTTTGGAAACTCATAATTTTCCTAATTTATCTCGCCTAGAAAATGATTGGATTATCCATTACCATTCATAGCTTCCCATCCCCATGAAGATACCTTCAAACATCCCAAATTTTGAAGTCTAAGCGGGTGAGGACTCATCTAATCATGTGATGAAATTCCATCTACGATGTTTTTCTAACTCCCTTATGAAAGATACTGAAAAATTGTGTCTTATCTAAAGAACCTTGGCAAGGATTACAAATGAATGGTAAATTGAATTGTGATTATCATCTTGCAGTTGTTTTTCATAATTGGAAACAACATTCTTAACTCACTTCCAATTTTCTATCCACTATGAGACTAGCATTGAGCTTTAACATCCTTACAACAAAGAACGCCCACTCACATTTATGATCATATACATGAGTGGAGAAGAAGGAGTTAGGTGAATATAGTTCATATACCAAACAAACTCCTAATAGATGGGTTTGTGAAGTCTTCTTTGCCATTATTTAAAATTATGTTGCTTTGTCAAGTGTAGTCACTGAGAAACAAGTCATCCTTAAGGCCCAACATTTGGTCTTATTTTACTCTCAGTTTGGGATGTTATATGAGATTATACCTAACTCCATATAATTGATACTATGAAGTCCATGCCAAGTCCTCATGCTAATAGCATCATAGGGTTTGTTGGAAATGTGGTAGTGAGTTGGGTTATGAGTCAATTGGGACATATGTCCATTTATAATACTACTCATGCTACCACATCTTATGCTCAACATACATCCACTTCTATGCAAACCTTGGAATTCAATATATTTCAATGTACAAATCCAAAAGGAAACCAACTATATAGGGGTAATACAAATAAGAATTGATAAAAGAAATTATAGGGGAATGGTACAACTAATGATGGTACAAACAACAATGCTAGGGGGGAAAGGAGAAGAAGAAAGTTAAAATTCCTTGTAATCTATGTAAGGATGATCATCTTACCCATCAATTCCCTAATATAGATGAATTTGTGAGATGGTTTGCTCAATGTGGTGCACAAAAACCACATGAACCGACTATCCTTCATAATCCATTTCCTCCTTTGCAGTAATATATATTTGTTTATAAATCTTCACCTCCACAAGGATGAAATTAGAGTGCCCCTCCATAAGGGGCCAATACATTGAATGATAACATATGCATGTGTAACTAGGAAGTTAATGTTCAAACTTGAACTCATAACTATGATACTGTCAAGGATGGATCGTTGGAGAAGGAAGATTTCCTACCAATGCTAAATAACTCTCTATAGATAAAGAAGCCAATGATGGAAGTAATGTCTCTTCCTCCCAAGAGAATGCTAGGAAGGTCCATGCATAGCTTGAATGTTAGAGATTCTCAAAACTATAGCACAATAGAAGATTTATCTCAGGTCTCGTGCCCCATGTTTTCCCTTGAGGTCCTTCAAAGATTACACATGTAGTCTAAGGTATTGTTGAATGTTATTGGTAGGAGTGACCCTTTGGATGCTAGATTAATTACATTCAATCTTGACTAGTCCATGCCCAGGCTCTTTCAAATCCAAATATCTTGTAGCTACATGAACATTTTTTAGATGTGTTTTTTATTAAGGGGATTCTACCTACGATATGTCATTATTAGTTTGGAGAGATTTAGGTTCCCCTGAGCTCACTAACTTGGGTATCTAGTTAATAAAATTCAATGGAATATCCTTCAAATCACATGGAATCATTCATTCCCTCCCCATAGAGTTAGGTGGGAAAATCATCTCCATGGTGGTGGAAGTAGTTGAAGCTCCTATCAACTATAACCTTCTGTCAAAACATAGTTGGATGCATGGGAAAAAGGAATTTATGTCTTCAATATTTAGAGTGGTCAAATTCTCTCATAAAGGAAATTTTGTAACCATTGACCAACTATCAAATTGTGTGCCTGACCTCGACACTAAATCTGGGAGATATGTTTATTCATGGATGGTTCCTTTATGTCATTTGAGAGTGTACATGTCAATTTACTTAAGGCCTTGTATCTTATGAGCACTTTCAATTTCCCTTTGTGTATGAATTATATAGCCTCATCAACCATGTATGAAATCTTGACAGTTTCTTTTGAGTCTTTTGTTCCTTTTCAAACCTCATATTTTGGAGAGAACTCTATGCTAATACACTAAGTTCATTTCCAACTTTTTTTTTTGGTAGAGGACCATGGATTCACACCATAACCTTTGATTTGTGAGCCATAGAATAGATATATTAGCTATATTATGCCCTTTTCTAAGGTTGAGTTTTACTATCAAGCTATTCAAATGGCCACCTCATACCTTGGTTAGGATCTTAGCCCCTGTCAAAAGTATGATCAAATTACTTTTCCCATTTGAGCCTTCAACCCTCCTAGTTTCAATGACTTTATAGACATTGTCTTTCCTTTTGATGTGTATATTCTAGAGGCTATGACTATTATATAAATATCATAGAATCATATGCACCATAGATCATATTTTCTTCCTAGACTGGATTGGTTGGAGGCTGGAGAAAGAAGTTTGGTTCTACTTGGAGATTTAGATTGGTATGAAATCTTGATTCAGACACATGATGTGTATGCAGAGGGAAATATGAAAAATATATCTAAGATCATGCCAATCAACATATCCCCAAAGTCCAACATTGTTGAAAATGTTATAATTGGAGTTGATTTTTTTCCCGAAGAAGTTGATATCTATATAACTATTTTCAAAGAATTTTGTAGCATATTCATTTGGTCATATGAGAAAATGCCATACATTTATTCTAGTATCATTGAGCATGATATTAAGACATATGATAATTCCAAACCTATATGACAAAAGATGTGACTAGTCAATTCAAGGAAGGCCATTGCTATCAAGGCAAAGGTAGATAAATTATTAAATTTCAGATTTATCTACTCTGTTCCATTAACCAAATGGGTGTCCAACCCAACTCTTGTTTATATTAAGAAGTAAGGGATCATTAGGGCCTATACTAATTTTCTCGCTCTGAACAATTTTTTCCTTAAAGATAAGTATTTAATGATTTTTTCATCCAATTATTGATAAGTGTACCCAAAATGAAACTTCTCCTTCAGGGATGGATTTTTTGGATATAACAAGATCTAGATTTATGAGTAGGATAAGCACAAGATTTCCTTTATTTGTCCTTGGGGCATGTTTTCCTATTAAACAATGTTGTTTGGTATTCAAAACATTGGAGACACTTTCTAGTGGGACATGTTATATTATTTTCATGATATAAAGCACATTGTGGAGGCATATTTGGATGAGTTAGCTACTCGTTTTAGGAAGAGAGGTGAACATTTGGTTGCTCTTAGAGCTGTGTTTGATAGATGCCAATTTTATAAAAAAATTCTAAATCAACATAAGTGTATTTTTTGTGTCATGGTAAAGATATTTCTTGGATTCATAATGTCTAAGAAAGGGATTTTGGTGGATCCCTTCAAGGTTGAGGCAATGATTTAGTTTCCTCCATCATATTCAATCCATTAACTTGAAAGCCTCCAAGGAAAGGAAAAATCTTGTAAATATTCATTACCAATTATGCTAAGATTACAAAAGGTTTCATGTGCCTTTTGAAGAAAGGAGTTTTGTTTGTGTGAGATGACCAAGCATGATGATATTTTAGTGCTTTGAAAAAATCTCTTGTGCCAATGCCACTACTGGTTCTCTAGATTATAGTGGGGATTTCCTTTTCTATCTTACAGCGTATAAATGAACCATCACAATGGAATTGGTTAAATAAGATGAATTGTATGAAGGACACATGATTTTAGTATATGCACAAGGGGATCACTAGACCTGAGTTGAGGTACGCCCATAATGAGAAGTTGGTACTGGAAGTTGTTCATGTTGTCCATATACTTAAACATTATATACTCCTTTGACATACCACTATAGTCATAGATTCCAATCCCATGCAACATATCTTGACTTGACAAATAATCGGGGGAAATTTTTCCAAATGGATTTTCATTCTAGAGGATGTCATCAAAATATAAGAAGCCCTTAAATTTGCCAAAAGACATTAGAGAACCTATGGTTGATTTTTTTTAGACAAACATATGTTCCTCATTTCCACTTCAAACCCTTGGTATGGAGATATACTCGTGTATCTTTAGACCTAAAATTTTGGCTCTCACTTATCTGGTGAGAAGTATTGAATTATTTTCCAACAAGCTCAGAAATACATTATCGTTGGAGACACTTTGTATCGTTAATGTGTAGACTTGATCTCAATGTGTTGATGTTTGATTCACAAAGAGGATAAGAGAGTTTTAAATGATTGTCACAATGGATGATGTGGTCATCATTTTTCTAGGATGGAAACAACCTAAAGATTTTACGAGCTGCGTATTTCTAGCCTTTGATATTCAAAGATTGTATCCAAGCTGTTAAGAAGTTCCATCCTTTCCAATTCTTCTCTAAAAATATGTGTACTCATATTTCTCATTGACATCCCATCATTATTGTTGGTGCCTTTCCAAAATTGGGTGTTGATTTTATGAAGTGTCCTCTTGCATCTATAGATGGTCATAGATACATTATTGTTGCCATCAACTACTTCACTAAATTGACCGAAATGATGTTATCCTTTCTTACTATGGTGAAGAAACAACTCTCTTCATATTCAATCATTTTATCTCTAGGTTTTTAATATCCCAAAGAGATCTTACTGATCATTGTTCACATTTTGAAAACAAGATGATGAAATAATTATCTATACAATCGGGTTTTCATCAAGATCATTCAGCACCATACTATCCTCAATTCAATTTTCAGGTAGAGGTCATTAACAAGGTCTTGAAGACTATGCTTTAGAGGAATGACAACAAAAATAAATCTAACTAGAATTTAATTCTTTTTCTAGCTCTTTTTTCCTATCGAATCTTAGTTAATATGGCTATGGGTTTCACCCTATTTCAAATCATATATGACATAGATATAGTCTTATTTATTAAATGTGAGATCCCTTATCTTAATCTAGCTATAGATCTCCTACCTAATACCTTAGTGGAGGATGAGCACCTTGTTTACCTTGAATGCCTTGATGAACATTGAAAATATGTTTCCACAATGAATGGGGCTCATAAAAAGTGTGTCAAAGATCAATATGACAAGATTGTTCGTCCTTGGGCCTTTTCTGAAGGAGATCTAGTTCTCACTAAGGACCAGGATAAAGATACTTTTGGGGTAGGTAAATTTGAGTCATTGTGGCATCTTCCTTACACTGTGAGGCACGTCTTGCAGAAAGAACCCTATGAGTGGTTGATTATGAAGGGACCCCCTTGGATGAGCCTTGCAATGGGATTTATATAAATAGGTATTATGTGTAATAGTGTTATCTATGATACCCTTGTAAATTTTGTAATATAAAAAAATTGACCTTTTGTTTTATTTATTTTCTTAGCTTATGCTTATCATGTTTTGCGCTTGCATGGTAAATGCCATCGTATTTCCTTATATGTGTAGGATTCATGGATGGAGCTAGTATTTTCACCCAAAAACTTGCTTATGCCATGTGGGTGATTTATTCACCCACTGGTCAGTTGTTAAAATCAAGAGGGTATCCATTGATCCCGTGACAAATAATTTTGTCGAGTATAGCATAGTCATAGAATTTTTATTGAAGTGATTGCACTCAACATACAACATTTGAATGTCCACGTAGATTTGCAATAGGTTGTATCTAAATTGAATACCATATATAACATTCACAACACTACACTTCTATGGAATTTATTGTAGGTGAGTCTCCTAGAATGAAATTTTGAATCCATTACCTATATTCATGTGCCTAGGAGATTTAATAAGCTTAGTGATTCATTATCAAATTAAGTTTTAGCCTGGAATTTGTCACATTAAAAACATAAACATGCATGATGATGATGATGATGATTAACATCCTCTAAGACCGAATTGGTCTATCGGAACTTATGATGCCAAATGATATATATATATATATATATATCAAATTAAAAACATTATCAAATTAAGTTTTAGCCTATAATTTGTCACATTAAAAACATAAACATGCATGATGATGATGATGATGATGATGATGATGATGATGATGATGATGATGATGATGATTAACATCCTCTAAGACCGAATTGGTCTATC
>CBVK0100031215.1:0-14521 GCA_900067695.1 Picea abies | reverse complement strand
ATATATATATATATCATTTGGCATCATATCACAAAATATATAATGTCTATAGAAAATTGACTCAATAACCTATAATGATACAAAAATGTGGCATTTACATCAGAAAAATACATCAATACATATCATAGAAGTCTCTTCCATAATGGAGACACCCCCATAGTATGGTGGTGTAAGTCTAATGGGATCTCGACTATTGGTGTGTTTTGAATGCCTAGTGTGAGTCCCCTAAGGTTACATTGTAGCTCTCGGAGTATGACTCCTTCATTTGTTGGATCCATGGGTTTGATTGGTATCGATGCTGCTACATTAGGCTGGGCTCCCTCCTCCTACTCCTCTGGTCTTAGTCACCATTGGTTTCTCAAGAAAATAGTTGGTTGTACTAGTCCCACATCTGCATCATTACAAAAATTTATAATTTGACACTTCATTCAAAAAAAAGTATATACTTATAAAGACAGAAAAAAAAGACATTGAAAATTTAAAAAGTTTTACCAATGGGACCCCACTAGGCTCTAGGGGAAAAGCCAAGTTTAGGTCATGTCGAAAATATATTCCTATGTAAGGGTATTAAATCCCGTATACAGACCATTTGTTTATCCCACTAGTCAAAGAACTCGTCGCTAAATGCATTCATGACTTGGCCTCCTTCTAGGCGGTGCATGGGATTTGTCCATCTCTCCAGCTTGGGATCTCTTAGCCAAGATAATATTACTATAGTATGGGGATGAATATATGGTAGTCTCCCAAAGAAAAATGCACGTAAAATACTCTCATACTCAAATTACAACTACTTCCCTATATTGCACTCTGTCAGACGGGTCTTCAGGTTGAAATTATAACTTGAACACTAATTATGTACAGTTAGTATGAGGCACTGAAATTTGTAGTGCATCAATGCATGCAAGGATAAATATGGTGCAATTTATCTTACCACTTGATTAATTGTAAACATGATGTTCTAGAGTCCAAGGTCCTATATGGCCCTTATTGGGCCCTGATTACTAACCTTCTATGTCCTTTTGGTTCAATATGTGTTTATATAGCCAGTTATAGTCTTTGTGGCTCCTCCTTGATCTCCTCTTTTCAAGACTACCAACTCACCTCAATAGGATACTAATATCAATAAATACATATCCTCAACATTGTTAATCCTCATGCTCTTTCTCTCTTCAATTAGTAAGGTCCCTAGTGCCTTAATAATCTAGAAGCAATGTGAGTTTAGTGGCATTTTTGAATTTTTGACTTTTGGCTAATTTAGAGCATGCTCACAACCACTAGTTCAAATAATCACTCTTGCTCACAAATTTTCTTCAAAACACCTTGCAAGAAAGGTTGTCTACTCATGAGCACAATGAAGCCCACACGCAACCACACATGTATCTAATTGAGTAGGGTCCCATGTTCTTAAAAAATCCATTTAAAAAAAAAAAACTAATAGGATAGAATTGAAAAGATAAGGATTCTGAGTTGCCTGGATTTGATGAAATTGAAATTCTCCAAGTGTAACTCTTGGTATCAATGATAAAAGAATAGGTTTAAAAATGATTTTTTGTCCAAAGGTGAATTTCTCAATAGTAAAATGGTAAAAATGATTTCCTTTTCACACCTTTTATAAGCCTTTTACCACATTTTGGATATATAAGTTATTTTTGTCTCAATTGTCTTGCTAGTTTTGGTCCCAAGTTCATTATTTCGTCCACTTTGACCTCAATAAATTTTATCTAATTGATTGTATAACTAGTGATGTAATAACGAGGAACTTATAATCTACTCTCTTCACCAACATGGATACTTTATGGAATTAACTTTATGATCTTTGTTTCTACAACTTATGCAAATATCTTTGTTCTATGAATGGATACAAGGCCTATATTCTCAATTCATTTCTTAGTAAAAAGACTCTTTAGCATTAGATTTATTTCATGATATTTGGTGTAACCTTCACACATCAACCAAATAACAAAAAAATAATAATTAAGCCATAAAAAACCAATAATTTGTAAATATTCTGTCACTAAGAACTATGTTTTTTATGCAACTCCTTTCCATGTTGATATCCAACTACATTGAATACATCAAGATGATCAAGGTGTATATTTTAACCTTGTACAATTATTTACTGCAAACACATTTTCAATAAAAGAACATAAAATGTACAATGGAAAATACACACATTACACAAAAGTTTTTCCCTTGGAAACCGAAAATAGGAAAACCAACATCTTCTATATTCATCTCATCATACATTGTTTACAATAAAATATACATATAGGATACTATAGCATCATAAAACATAATCCAATAACTCGGATTAGTCAACAACCCTAATTCCATAATCGGAAATAGAAAACCATCGGCGAAAACCATGTTCTGAAAAACCTCCCAAAAACGGATGCAAAAAAACGCCATTTTTTTTTTTCTGGGGTTGCTTCCCTCGAACCCTCGCGTACGGGGGCTCCCACCCCCTTGCGAACCCCCATATAGGGGGGCTCCACCCCCTCGCGTACGGGGGCTCCCACCCCCTTGCGAACCCCCATATAGGGGGGCTCCACCCCCCTGTGACCCCCCAGGAAAGGGGGTGCTCCACCCCTCTCTAACCCCCTAGAGGGGGGCCCAAATACTATACTTCTTTGATCATTGTATAGTAGGCTTGATGGATCTACTTAGGATTGGTTTCAAGTCTTGGTAACTACTTTAGTACCATAGGCCAATAATAACCATTAACAGGTTCAAGTGTCTATGCACCTATAGCCAACAATAGATCAACCTCTATCATGTTAAGATAACAATGCATAGTCTCTAGACTTGCTTCCAAACAAAATGAACAGTGCTACTAGCTTTCTATGCCATGTTTGTACTATCAATAACTCAACTCAATGAACCAATAAAAGGAAATGCTCATTGATATGTTTATATTCTTCCAAGTAACAGTTGTGTCATGAATCAAGCTTTCTTCAATAAATAGAATTTAACACACAATACCAATGCAAGGGAATGACATATCACATACCAAACTTTCATGTATCTATACTTAGCTCCCTTCAACTGAATACTAATTCAACCACACATATATGAGTTAGAAACTAAACAAATCACATATTTGAAATGCCTATGGATTAATACATGTGATAATTTAAGGCTTTATTATGTAAACCATGCTTGAAATAAAACTCAACTCAATGGATTGAATTCATGTTCTTTCAATGGTCTACATCAAATAGAAACTATCTTGTGCCTCTTTAATTATTCATTTAATATTTATTCATTGATGATAATGGCTGAGCTATGGTTCTCCCAATGGTCTCTTTCCCACATTGACCCTAGGAGCAAATCCAACAAAAAAATAAATATCAATATACATATGCGGCCCCAACACTTAATAAAAAGGTGAAAACCATCAATAAAAATGCCAAGCAAAGAAGCATCATAAGTTTCCCACTCCCTTTAACATTTGTATGAGATGAAATTTAAATGATCACAACATAATTGGTTTTATCAGAATGTGTTGAATGAGAAAAATACACCAACACCAAAGCATTAAGGGAACAACAATTAAAATTGAATTCAATCTCTGAGTATGTGACAAGAATTTGAAACTCCAGTATAAAAGACAAAACAACTATTACAGACACTCATATGTAGGAAGAGGAAGGGTGACCTGTACAACCCATGTACACCCCCCAGACACACACAATTGGCTCGTACGACCTATGGAGAGATCGTTGTGGATAAGCATTACCTCTAGGATGTCTGCAAGAAACAATAGATCCTTTAGAAAATAAGATGATGGCTTGTAGCAGCCATGGAAAACAAGCAAGGAATTTCACCCCTCTCCATTAGTCAATAAACAAAGAGAACCAGAATTGGAAACTCTCTACGCTAGTGCAACAACCATATAATGGTTTCCATGGATCTCAAATATTGGAAATAAACAAACATTGGAGGAAATAGAGTTGTTAGCATTCATCTTAGAAAAATTGAGAGTGAAACCATGAGAGAATTCCTCAAGCATAGCTGAGAGACAAACTCTTACACCATTAAAAATTATCAGGAAGACATTAACATAGAGTAGTTTCCATTAAAATCATCAACAACAACTACAAATGAAGAAAGGAAATATATCCAACACATATAACAAATTCTCACTCCACATAACATCAATCACATAATGGACAATAATTTTCACCTAGGGAAACCCGAACAAAACAAAAACCCAACACTGAACCGTTTGCTCAGTCATATTCTGACAATCAAATTTACAATGCAATCAGATGACTCTATGTGCATCCTCCTCTTATTGGACAACCATTAGCCAAAATCCTTTTGAGAGTGAAATTACAAGAAAAAATAGGGAGAGTTGGGGTAATGGGAAGGCCAACAAGCCTGACCTTTCATTTCCCATTCCTCAGTATTCCTCTCCTATTTTCATTTTCTATTTGTATTTAATTCTTTATTTTTCCTCTCAATTATCTCATTTAACTTTACATTGCATTGTATTTTATATGTTATCTAATATTCATTAATTGCATACTTACATTTAGGTATTGATTCTTACAACCATCGTCTTGGTTCAAATCCATTCTGGATCAACTGGAATAATATTGCATTGGAATTTTTTGACATAATTTTATTTTTTTTGCAATTTTGAGGTAAACGATTCTTAACTGGAATATAGTGATAGAATCCATGCATTGTATTTTTCACTATTATCCTTGTTTCACACGTTTTCCTTAGGTTTGAATCTGTCAAGTTTTGGCATTAACTTGTAGTTAACCAACCAGTTTAGACTACAAACATCCAAAATATTTGGAAAATTATAAAGAAATCCATCTAGATAACATAATAATTAAATAAGAATGCATAAATATAAGATAGGGATAATGAGATGATTACAAATGAGAAATGAGGGCTGTATATATACCCATATAGGGGTACCCTTTCATAAGAGACATGACTTTTCATCAGGAAAGTGTCTCCTCATAACATATTTAGTTATTGAGTATTAATTATTATTATTTAATCATTATTTATTTATATCTACTTGTGTGTGTGTGTGTGTGTTGTGTGTGTGTGTGTGTGTTCATAACATTGCCTTCCCCTTTTGAATTGCTTTGTCCTCAAAGCATAGTGATGGAAGGCTTAACATATTTTTCTTTGGCTTTTAATGTCTTTGTATCATTCTCTTGTTGATGTTGGTGGTAGCATCATACAGGTACTTTCACAATGGCATGTGTCTAGCATGTGGAAGTTGTCGAAATCCTTCTATCCTTGAGTTTACAGAATAGTTAAAAGTAATTAATTAAAGTGAAGTGCTTTTATTAGTGAATTGTGTTATTTAAGGAAAGTACTAAAAGTAATTAGCATGTAATCTAAGCATGTAAATTTTAAGTGGGTGTTAGAAGTAATCTCAAACGTTAATCACTTAGGAGATTAGAAATAGATTCTAAATCATAATTATAAAAGAAAGGCTAGGGTGAAGGAGGAAGACACTTGTGTAAGATACACTTGCAAGAGACTTGTGTTGAAAGAGTCGACACAAGAGAAGTTTTTGTGAAAGACCAAGGTCGAGGATAGAAAATAAGGACTTTTTCTACTGTGGAGAGTGTAGAAGCAAAGATGGACTTTTGCTTACACATGAGTGAGGATATCTCATTGGTTGGTGGAATAAATTTCATCTAAGTGTTGATGTAGAGAGGGTTGGATCACTAAGGACTGTGATTCATGATCTTGGATAGGTGGAAGAGGACTTCCATCTAGAGGTCATACAAGTCAAGGAGAAGAGAGAGCAAAGGCAGTCACATGTGGGTTTCAGTTGATAGAAGCCATAGGAAAGCATAGTGTCATACACATTTTTTGTACATGTATGCGAGTTTTAGTGCAAACAGTCGCATATGTATATCGGTTTTCTGAAGGATAGTCATTTACACCTCAGGAAACATGTTGGTATAAGGTCGTACAACATCACAGTCATTGCCAGTTTTGTCTGTAGTGTATATTCTCTTAGTGGGCCATTTTTCCTGTTACAAGAGCCCTGATTTGACCTTAATAAAAGCATCTTAGGATTGGTTTTCCCTCTGAGGTTTTTCTAGGGTTTTATACCTGAAAATATTGGGGTCTTGTGTGTGATATTTTGGTTTCCTTGTTTATGTTTCTGCTGCATGTTTATTTGATTACTCAACTGTGCTTTTAGTAGATACAATTATTTTATTTGGAATTAATTTTTGGGTGTTGGGTTGAGGTAAATTTCAACATGGTATTAGAGGATACCAAGGGTTGTTAGAGAAAATAAACATGGTATTAGAGAAAGGTTGCTTTGAGAGGGAGCTTATCTGAGGGTGCACAACGACATATCTATGAGATCTGAGTGGCCATGAGAGAGATCATGTTCATATCTAGGGTTATATGAGCACATCTATGGGATTAGGAGTGTTGAGGTGGGTGCTTGAAGTACTAAGCAACGATCCACTATGTTTTTGTAGAAGATCTATCAAATATGTAGGAAATTGTAGCAGATATATAAACCAACAAGAAGAAATTGAAGGAATGATTTATGGGAAATAACATTATTGAGGCAGAACAAGGGTTTTTGCAGGTGTATGGTGGTGTATGTGGGTCACAAAAGGCACAATCGTGTACACACATGGGCTGTACTGGTGGCAATAACATACAGGGACATACAGGGACAATACAAAGGCAATTTCAGTAGGAAATTTTGTTGGGTGGCTTACTGAGAAACTATAGGAGGCCAGGCAGTCAAATGGAGATATCAGATAGGTGGAGAAGGACTTCCATATAGAGATATGATCCACATGAGATCACATAGGATCAGAGACAAAATTTTGATTATGTGCATGAGTCATCCACTTTGGAGCAAAGACAAAATTTTGTTGAAGTGCTTGAGCCATGAAGGACAATGACTCAAGGGGATATCATATGGGTGAAGAAATACGTTCATCCAGAGATCAAAGGATGACAGATCTATTGGAGTCAATGAATCATATATGGAGCAAACAATTGTGTAGGGAAGGGTTCGAGGAAAGGAGAAAAGGGGAAACAAGGGAGATAGCAGTCAACCAACAAGATTGAAGGACTGATATTGAGGTTTGTAGGGATTGGATATTTTCTTATTCGTGTTCCTTAGGTGAACCATTATCCTAGGATGGGAGCCTGTAAAAGGATAATGGGGATCTTGGATCATGGATCAATGTCAGTGGAAAAGAACAGGGAGCGATAGGTTCCAAAGGTTGAGCAACTTAGAGGGAGTTAGCCTTTAGGTTCAGGTGAGAAGGAGAATCCTTCCAAGTATGTCAGACATGATTCATGGTACAATATGTCCATGTAGGATTCTCAGAAGAAGGAGGTTTCTAGGAGAATGTTCAAAGAAAATGAGTCTTCGAATATAGGTCAGAGTGAGATGGAAAAGATAGTTTCTATGTTAGATGGAACAACCAATCAGGTGGATTGGAAAAGAACATTGGTAGCGTATTCAGTAGCGAAGATAAATCTAACTACAGGTGGGAGAAGTACCTTCATCGCTAAGAGGGAGTGTTGATATTAGTGGTAGCATCATAAATGTACTTTCGCATTGGCATGTGTCTAGCATGTGGAAGTCATCGATAGCCTTCTATCCTTGAGTTTATTTTAGTTAAATTGAATTAATTAAAGTAAAGTGATTTTATTAGTGAATTGATATATTTAAGGAAAGTGCTAAAAGTAATTAATATGTAAATATTAAGTGGGTTTGAGAAGTAATATCAGTCGTCAATCGCTTTGGAGATTAGAAATAGATTGTAACTCATAATTATAAAAGCAAGGCTAGGGTGAAGGAGGAAGACACTTTTGTGAGATATTTGTGTTGAGGGAGTTGACACATGAGAGTTTTTGGTGACAGACCAAGGTTGAGGATAAAAAAGAAGGAAATTTTCTAGTGTGGAGAGTGTAGAAGCAAAGAAGGACTTTTTCTTACACATGAGTGAGGATATCTCACTGGTTGGGTGAAGAGATTTCATCCAAGTGTTGATGCAGAGAGGGGGATCATGAAAGAATGTGATTCGATATCTTGGATAGGTGGAGAAGGAATTCCATCTAGAGGTCATACATGTCAAGGAGAAGAGAGAGCAGAGACAGTCGCAAGTGGGTTTCAACTGAAAGAGGCCAAATGAAAGTGTAGCTTTGTACGGAAGTTGTCGTACAAAGTTTACATACAATTACATGGGTTTCAATGGAGGCAGATGTGTATGTATGTTGGTTTGTTGAAGGAAAATCACGTACACCTTGGGAAACATGTTGGTACAAGGTCGTACAACAACACATGAATTTCCATTTTTGTCTGCAGTGTATATTCTCTTAGTGGGCCATTTTCCCTGTTGTGGGAGCCCTGATTTCACCTTAATAAAAGCATCTTAGGACCGGTTTTCCCTCCGAGGTTTTTCCAAGGGTTTATACCCAAAAATATTGGTGTCATGTGTGTGAGATTTTAGTTTCCTTGTTTATGCTTCCGCTGGATGTTTAGTTGATTACTTAGTTGTTCTTTTAGTAGATAAAGTGATTTTATTTGGAATAAACTTTCGGGCACTCAATTGAGGGAAATTTCAATATGTCATCAGAGGAAACCAAGCGCTGTTAGAGAAAATCAACATCTCTATCCTTGGATTTGTTGTAGTTGATGTCACGAAATGATACGAACCTATGAGTGCTGAGAAAAAATTTTGAATTGTAAAAGGATATAACCATCCCAATTCAATCATTTGTAGAATGTTGCACTTATATGATTTCCAGAATATTTTTTTCTCAATTGTACTGGCATCAACATTCTTTGGACGATAGGTTAATTGTTTATGTTCTGAGTGATGTTGATATTTTAACTAGTTAAGGTACATACTCTTGTGATTAGGATGTCGATAACGTGTCTTTGTAGTTTGAATTTCCTTTATGATTTCTTGATTTACTTCTGTTATTGTATATTCTTCATCAACTAAAGTTGTTTAGTTGATGTTCGAATCTACACTCGAAATTTCCATTGTTTGTACTCCAACATTTCAATATGTCTTCTTTTCAATTGGATTGGTATCTTCTTGAGTTGTGATGTGGATTGGATCTATATTTGTTCCTTTTTCCACAACTTGGGTTTTTACATCTTACGATCTCGATTATTCCTTCTCAATAAGTTGTTTTAGCTTACTTTGTAATGAATTCTTATTATTCTTAAGTTTCTTTATTTGTGTGAGTAAGTTTTGATTATGATTCTTTAGACGTGATTTTTCTTCATTATTTGATTTTTTGATATTTTTAATATTGAGATTTTCAAGTTTCTCCTTTTTTAACTTTTTGATTTGTTCCAGTAATCCTTGATTAAGGTTATTCAAATGTGAACTTTCTTCATTTATTTCTGATAGACTCTTCTAGAGATTGTTCTTTTCTTGTTCCAACCTTTGAACATACTATTCTGTATCCTTTGAATTTTTAATCTGAGTAAGTAGTTTTTGATTGTGATCTTATAAGCGAGGAATTTCTTCATTTTTGGCTAATAATTTACCATCAAATATCCTCTTGAGATCTTTATATTTTTCTTCTTGTTCTGTGCATTTGTCTTCTATCTTTTTAATTTGTGACTCTATTTGTGCGTCATTTTGAAATTCAATTAAATAAGAATCTCTATAACAATTTGAGAAAATAAGATTTTGATTTTTGGATGATTTTGAACATGCAAACTCCTTCTCACAAAAAGGACATTTTGACAAAAGAGAATAATTCTGTGTGGAATTCATAATTCCAACTTTTGTATAATTAGTGAATGTGGGGGTCTTGATAATTAATGTATTTCAATGATTTCTTTCTTAAACCTTTGAATTTGAAATTCCTCATTCCAACTCTCACCAACTATTGATTCTCCTTTCAATAATAAAACTCTTTTATACCCCTTTAATTAAATTATATATGATGACGATGATGATGATTAACGTCCACTAAGACCTAATTGGTCTATCGGACCTTAAGAGGGTAAGTGATTACTTGTGATTCTTTAGAATTTTGTTTCTGTGCTCGAAATGCAATAAGAGAAACTTTCCAAGATCACCATACTTTTGTTGAGTTAAGAGATTAGGAAGGTTGGTAGTGTGATCAATATTTTGAAAATGAGATCTAATATGGGTATAGGCTGGACAATCTAAGAGAAAGTGTTTTTCATCTGCAACCTTCTTAGTGTCACAAAGGTGACACACTCTTTCATCCCATGGCGTTTTAGGAATTGACCAACGCCTAGTTTCACTATGGAGCTCGTGAGAATTTGTTCTTATCTTAGCAATGCTTATTTTTTTCTTTACACTTGGCAAAACAGATAGATAATTTTGATCTTCTAGATTAGGGTTGATTACATCTTTATAATACCTTTTCCCTCTTACTTCTTTGTAAATATATGTATTTCGTTAAATACCACTCTATCTTTTTTTTTTTTGAAATTCCTCGTGATTTTTTACTTTAATTAAAAGTACCAAGTACCTTAATATAAGTTATTTAATATCATTTTTATATTAAAAATTATTTATAACCTTTTTCGAACTTTGAAAATAAGAATTATTTTAAAGATTTTTGAAAGGTTATATATCATTCCTTCTAAATTGACGCCTACCTCACACACAACTTCAATTTATAATAACCTTATTATATTTTACTTGGACATTTATTAATTGCTTTCGTCTAGTTCTCTTCCAACTATATGTTAAACAATTTTAAATTTCTAATAATTAGTTAGAGGCTGCGACCTGTTTCAAGGGTCACATCTTTGCTTTTCACAGTGGCTATAGTAGAGTTCGGTCTACGATGGCACCTTTGGGAATAATTTTGACACTTAAATTTTTAATTTAATCTACTATAACCCTTGATACTTGATATTTGATTATAGTAGAGTTCGGTCTACGATGGCACTTTTGGGAATAATTTTGACTCTTAACTTTTTAATCTACTATAACCCTAGATATTTGATATTTGGAAGGATGCGACTTCTAAGAATAATGTATGATTTTTTTTTTTCCAAGGTCAGTTGGCTGTAGACTGGATGCATTCACTCGTTCAACATTTTTGGAATATCTCCAAATCCAAATAATATGCGTGATAATTATGAAAATGGCATCGGCTAGTATAATCTAGAGTGGTTTAGATGCCTTCGAGACAAACACCACTATTATCTCCTGCGGGGTGACTATTGTAAGAAATTGCTAACCATACGGTCTTTCCCCACAGATTTCCTTCTAGTCTCCTAGTAAGTGTTTCGATATACTTACTATGGGCCACAATATCCACGATTTCAATGGTTACTTGGTTCGTCAATGAAAGACGATTGTCAGTTATGGCTTGGATTGGTGAATAAGGCTCAATTTTGACTAACTATTCAAATATGTTGCTACTATGAAACATATAGGTGATTCTAGTGAGTCCACTTACAACCTCTATTTTGGTAGTTGTTACTGTGTTGTACAATCCAACTTTATTAATAACTAGCGGTTGCAGTGGCAGTCTTGTGCATCTATGTGTTGATCTCTTTGAAGTAATTTTTATTTAATTGAATCGATTTAATTATGTAAGCGTGAGTGATTTTTTATGACTTTGGTATTTTTTTCAATTTGCAATAGAATGGTTTATTTCTTCACTGGAATTTCTAATTCTCTTTCATATTATTATTATTTTATGATTCTCTATGGAATATGAATTTCTCTCATGGAATATTGAGCGTTGAATGGTCAAAAACTCATTGTGGTCAATGACCCAGAAAATCAGAGAAACTTTAAGAAACTGAAGTTGTGTCCAATGGCCGAGATAAAAAAAATAAAATAAAAAAAATGAGGCTCTGATACCAAATGTAGTGAACCATCCTATTCAGACTACACACATCCAAAATATTTGGAAAATTATAAAGAAATCTATTTGGATAACATAATAATTAAATAATAATGTATGAACATAAGATACAGAATATAAGATGGTTACAAATGAGAAATGCGGGTTGTATATATACCCACGTAGGGGTGCCCTTTCATAAGAGACGCGACCTTTCATTAGGAAGGTGTCTCTTCATAACATATTTAGTTATTGAGTATTAATTATTATATATATATATTTGTGTTCCTCAACAATGCTTGTATAGTAGTGCCTACCTAACATGGGTTTCCCTAATTAGCACTTGTTCTCCATTTTGCCCCCCATGTTGATTTTTTTTTGTATATTCACGAGCCCCATTAACCCTGCCATGATTTTGAGAAAAATTTGCACGATTCTCTCTCATATTTTTCTAGTTATTTCTCTAATAAGCTCCCATACTTTTGGTTTATTTTTTCATTTGCATTGCTTACTACTACTTGGGCTATTTTTCATCATGCTTCACTGTCGTTTATCTCATTTTTCTCATTTCCATTTCATTCTTAATGATCACTAGTCATTACATGTTTTCTTATGTGTTTCAAATCCACTCTACCATGGAGGAGACATGCTCATGAGTTTTCACAACCTACACTACGCCTTTTGCTTTCTTTTGCATATGATCCTTCTATGTGCTTGGAATGTAGTTGCTCACCCTATGAAAATCATCTCCTCCACTGTATTTTTAGAATTATTTTAATGTTTTCCAGGATTTCTAATATGAAAATATGAAATAAATCAAATATTTATAAAAAGAGAGGGAGGGAGAGGGGGTGAGAATCAAAATATGTATTGAATTTTGGTAGTAGTTCGTTAGTGTCTCCCTTAAACATAACGAACACTTCAAGTATTTTATCTCTGTAGTTGGGTTTTAGTATTATCTTATGATTTGCACCACGGTTTTGAGTTTTCCTTCAAACTTGTCTTGATTGGTTACTCTTATAATAATTTTGGATATATACATCAATTCCTCCTTCCTTGATGATATGCATAATTGGTCTCTTTTAGTGTCAATTGTTGCGCAATTCACTTATGTGTCATGCTATTGTTGAAGGGAAGTTCCAAGTTGATAATCCTATGTTGGTCAGTCCTCAATTGTCCTAGTCATCTATGTAATATATTCCCCAAGTCAAGTTGTCTTCAACTTACATCTAAAGCTCATTTTCTTGTGCCAATGTGGAAGGATTCATCACTACCTTCTCATTGGCAAGTTTACTCTTATCGACTGTAGCACATTGCTCTAGGAGTTAGACCTGGAGATTGATAGCACCCTAGGAATTACTTTCATCATTGGTAGGTTTCCTTGTGCTTAGTAGATGAAATTCATCATTGGTCACTAGCTGAGTGGTTTCCCCTGTGTTTTACGAAAATAAATTTATTTACATAGTGACATTCATGTTGTACCTTGGATTCCATTGACTACTCAATGGTGGAATGCCTCATTTTGATAGTGAATTTCATCATTGATTAGTGGGTTTATGTTATGTGTTATTTTCATCAAGTGCATTCAAAATTCATACTTAGTGGTATGTCCTTTCAACTAGTTATTGTCCAAGAAATAAAGTCAAATCATGTTCCTATTCCAATATCATATTGGTTGATGTGGGATACATTAAGTCCCTCCTTTGGACAAATCTCTTCTTATTGAATTTAGCTCAGAGAAAATTTTAGGAGCTTAAGTTCACCCATGGGATAAATTTGAATGTTTTTTTCGAAAAAAAATATTTGTCAATTTCCATTTTTTTCCTAAAATGATTCATCCAACTTCTATAGGATAAAAGTATTTTACTCTAAAAATTCTAGAAACTATATAAAATCATTAGAAATTTGAATATTTTTACAAAAATACAAAAATAATGCCAAAACGTTTTATGGTTGGCATTTTAAGAATTAGTAATATTTTCCAAGGTTTCTACACTTTTATTTTTTTGTAAGCTAGCATGTATTACCTTCTATTAACAAAAGTCAGTGTACATTTTTGGGATCCTACTGCTTGGGCTGCCAATAGATGAAACCAACATAAGCACTAGAACCATACTGAAAGTAAAGGCAGACCCAAAGGGACAAAATTTGAAAGTGTTTTACAATGTAACCTCCAAGGATTTAAACCATAAAATACTATAACAAAAAAAGGAAACCCGTGCCTAAAAACAAGCATCTGAATTTTAGGATAGATTCTTATCTGAATGGGATCCCAAGTCCTTATATTTTCTTCCTTTGTGACTGTGAATGGTTAGATACGACCATTCAGTGACAATTACATGTTGGTGAAGTTGCTTCTGGATCTTCTAACGCTTCAAGGTATGCGATAAGATGTCCAACACTAGGTCAAGTTTCCTATCCATCATATCTTGCCTGAATTTTCTGGTCATCCATGTCACTTCTCAGCTTAAAGATGAGCCTTAAGTGATCCTCAGAGAAATGTGATCCAGGTGGATATCGGTGGCCACCCACCTTTTCCAAATGGCTCAAAACAGTTTTCTGACCATTTTGGCAATTTACTATTTTTAGCAGGTTTTAACTTCCGGGGCCATTTTGAGGGCCTAAATGAAGGTTTTTCGAGATCGAGGTTCTCAATGATAGCCGAAGGCATGATTGAGCCCCCAAAATG
>CBVK0100031213.1:0-12160 GCA_900067695.1 Picea abies | reverse complement strand
CCCTGCACGACGCTCTTCCGATCTGCAGAGAGAGAGAGAGAGAGAGAGAGAGAGAGAGAGAGAGAAGTATTTATGTGGTAAAACCCCAATGTGGGGAAACATCCATGGAATATGATCTCTCACTCATACACCACTCCAATGCATTCACTACCGTATATGGGAATTATGTATATAGGAATTATGTGGCATCCTAATTCCTAATCCATTTACTTGGATTAGATTACAACTCTAGTTCCTTTATAGGAATTACATTACATACAAGACATGCATAGATAGTCGTGCAAATACATGCATGGAGTGGAGATAGCCATGCAAACACATTCATGGACAATATAATGAGTTATTGAAGAATAACTTTACAAAAGACCACTAGGAATTCATTAGCACATTCTAATAGTTTTGATGTTTCATATCAAGTGTTAATGCTTAATGTATTTGACATGAAAATACTAACCATGGGTTGAAAGATATAATGGATCATGATGTTTTGAATTCATACCTTTTTCCTTGTTTCACCTTCGTGGTAATCATCATCTCCTAGTCAAGTGTTGTCACTCTTTGGTAGAGTTGTACTACTGGGGGGCCTTGATAGGGGTAAAATGTCCATATCCAAATCCATTCATGGCATGCTCCATGTTTCCCACTTCTATTATTCCTTCTTTTCGGTTGGTTGTCATATGTTACCCATAAAGGTTGATGAGAATAAATAAAAGAAAATCCAAGAAGTAAGAAAGATTAAAGAATCATGAGATCTTCCCCCTCACCAAGATGCCATCACCCCAAGTCATATGCAATGAATGCATTTAGCAAATGAAAATAAAAATCCAAAAAAGGTTGAATGAAAATTGAAAAAGGAAAATAGGGGTTTGGAAAGACACATTGTTGAGGAAAGGGAACCTCAATGCCTAAATGCTCCCTCATACAAAGGTTCTCATGAGGATAACTATCATACATAACCTTTCATGACTATTCCAACACCCATGAAGTAAACCCCAAACCATACCATATTTCATTACACATACTTCTTGATAGTTTTCTTGGGAAATACTCCTTTTCCTAAGTATTGGTGCACCTAATAGGGGTTAGTAATGATCCTCCTATAACTAAAATTGACAAATTATATAGGTTTATGAGCTAGTGTGAAGTTTGAAGAATATATTTAATGTGATCTATCCAATGGATTTTACATTGACATGACTCACTTTCTATGTTGCATTTGACTTTTGTACATGCCTTTGATTTTTATGGACACATTTGATCACTTGATCCCCTCCTTCAATGATGTACTTCGTATGGCCATCCACATGATTGAGACTTGGTCCTTTGGAGGATGTTGAGGGTATATTTTCACATTTTATGGATGTCATCCCACCATGATTGAGAGGTTATTGCACATTATTTGGATGACGTTGAGCCTAATGAGGACATGGAACCCTTGTTGAGACATCATAATACCCATTAGATATGACATGGAACCTTGATGATGAGATGTTGCACCTTTTCATGATGATATGACACCTATGGATGGGACATTAGACCTTTTGGGGGATGATATGTCACTTTGGGATGAAACATTGCACCTCTTGGAGGGAACGTTTCACTTTTGGAACCCCTAAAATTCATTTGTAAGTGAGGCATCCACTTTATGAGGCCACACATTCCACATGTGTGAGATGGAACATGCATTTATTAGGGTTGTCTTGCTTTAAGATCATAATTAATTCATTTTAGAGGCATTGTTGGGGATGTTAGTGACCTATCCACTCTTGTATCATGGATATTTTATGGCTTGTTTCCTTATCTCTAGGGTTTGTGAGAGATAAAGGCATTATTTTATGTTTTTAGGGCTTTTGATGGATGAGAATGGTGCTTGATCTCTCATATAAATAAGAGAAGCACTTCTTACTTGTAAATCATTGCTAATTGTGGAGTATTATCACTACTTATCTATTATTCTTATCTCTTCTCTAAAATCACCATGGATGGCTAGTTAGAGCGACCACTTATGGAGATGATTTTGTGGATGAATTTCCTACTTCATGGATACTCATTGCTAGGGTTTTGAAGTTTGAAATATGTATTTATTAAGTTGTCTCATTTTATCTTGTGGATTTCATTTATGGATAAATGATAGTGTAATTTTGATTCTCTAGTGATGGTTGTGCATTCTCTTTGTTTCTTCTTGAACAAATCCCTTTCTTTATATCTCTTGGAAGGTTGCTAGTGGAGTACCTTCCCTTGAACCGTATTGGAGGTTTACTAAGGTACTAGGAGGATCTTCTAGGGTTTTCAGTGGATGACCCTAGTTATCACCATAGATTCACTTACATCTCTTCAAGGGAGTCCTTAATTGACCCCATATAGTAGGAACTAGTATTCTCCCTTTAGTTAATCATAAAAATCATTTTATCTCTCTATTTTTATGTTTTAGGGTAAAATTAGAGTTTTTTTAACATCAATGTATTCATTTTCAGTCATAGAAAGGCTAGACATTTTGGTATTTGTGGATATATTTCACTTGGAAATCATTTTTACACCCCAAAATTGTCTTTCTGATTTTTATTTCTGCCTAATTAGGGTTAGATATTTAGGGTTTCTTGGTTATTATATTCATTTACAATTTTATATTTTATCAATTACCTAAAACCCTAACTTTATCCATCATCTTAGCCCTATTTTTACTTGATGATTATTTGTTCAAGAGATAGAATTATTATTGTTGTTGTAAATTGTTTCACTGTTGTAATTTATTACTTTTCACACAAGTTTTGTAACAACCCTTAGTATTTTCTTGATTTATAGTGTTTTGGGAACACCTTGCATAAAATATTGACTTGAAAAACATTCTAAAAATTCCCTAGAGTGCCTCAAACCAAATCTGGAATTGACTTGTATTAGCCACCTAAAAACCTAACTTGTTTTTCATATCTCATTGGTCATATTTTGGATAGATAATTAGGAGGCTTTATACTTGATTGTGTCTTTCCTTAGGAGTCCTAATTCATACCAGGGAAGCCTCCCTTGTGTTGGATCTATCCTTCAATAAAATGAGGGAAGTTGTTTCCCAAGTGATAGTGGTAACATATTCTAATGTTCCATTGATTTTCACCTTGTGAAGGATTTGCACCGGGGTGCAAGATTATGTGATAACATTTTGATTTCATTTCCAAGAAGAATTGAGTCTTTCTCCTTGGATATATGAATTCTATGTTTCAACCTTTTTGACAAGTAGAAACCAAATCCTTATCTAAGTTTACTCATCTTGCGACTCCATTGAGGGAAGAATCCCTTTTCCCTATGCAAATTTCAAATACTATGTGCTTGTGAGGTGAAACAAGAATAATTATGTAGGCATTTAAGATTCACCTTGGAAAGTCCACATGCACATGTTTGGTATGTGGTATCATCTCCTATTTTGAAATTTCTTATCAAGTTACATGTTGAGTAAAGGAATATGGCACCATGGGAACTTCATGAAATGTATCCTCCTCTTTATATCAAGGATATTCCAAGATACCCAAACAAGATCCCTCCAAAATGGGAAAATAATATTTCAAATTTTTATGGTGATGCTCTTTATACTATTCCACATGTCTCATCATTTGTGAAGTATGTTTCAAAGCTCGATGAAAGACACAAAGATGTTTAAATAAAACTATTTGTACTTTCTATGGAAGCAAAAAAAAGACTAGGTCAAGCATTCTTGTGGTCCAAAGAGTATATCTTCTATTGTAGGTTTCATTGAAAAAATTCTCAAGCATTGGGGTATTAGAATTCAAAAGTATGAAGAAAATATTTAGGATCTTGTAGTATCCCTACAAGAAGAAAAGTCTCGTTTTGACCCAATTGAAAATCAAGCACATGCGAATCATGTTGCTAAAGAAAAAGAACGTGAAGACGAAAAATATCCACCTCATGAATCCACTGAGGAAGAAGACCCTGATGAAGCACATCATGTTGAAAATAAAGTGCAAGAACAATACCCTATTGGAGAGATAATTCCTCTTCATGAAGATGTGGGTTTGGTAGGCATTGGAACTTCTCAAAATTCTGAATTTGATGGCCTTTATTGTTATTGTTTTTTAGACGATTGAATTTGAAGAAAGGGATATTGCTGCATGATTTGTAGTTAGGGAAAAACCCAACCCAAACCATAAGCATGTGATACAAATGAGGAAACCTATCATTGTCACCTTAATAGATACCCCCCTCATTTTAGTGAAGGACAAGTCCAACACAAGGGAGGCTTCTCGGGTGACCCTAAGGGAATTGAAAAGTAGAAGCCAAGGAGAAGAATGGAACACTCCTATAGGTCACAATGAAAGGTTCAAATGTATTGATGGAGGATGGGTATCGGTTAAGGAGAAGTTGCCAATGAAGAATACTTGAAAAACAAATGTTAGGCAACCAATACCAAGACAATATATGATGAAATGAGCCCTAGAACAAGAGGGAAACCACAAGTTATTTTTCCTATCCCAAAATTTGTAGCATATAAAAATGGTATATCAGCAAGAAATAATTTCAACAACTGCAAATTTAACCATCAAAATCAAGTATGTGATATTGGAAAATAAAGCTTGTAACTAGCACACAATGTTCCAATTTTTAGACCAAGAATTTGATGACAAATGAGGGATGTTAATGAGAGTTATAAACAAGTTTTTGTGATATCCCTATGGCTATATCAAAATTTTTCTACAACAAATTATTTAACCACAAAAATCAACAAATAAATGGCTCAAATTGAAGCTCTAGATAATCATTTTCAGTTCCAATATTTAAACAATGATTTCCACAGTTAAATGTGAATGAAACAAGAGATAGCAATGGAATATAATAGCCCTAATGGCTGTAGCTAATACTTAATAATATAAAAACGATCACTTATCCAATAAAGGCACCCTTAGCATACAATATAGTCAAATATCATGTATAATCAAATCCCAACATTAGAAATTTTAAACCCCAAACTTTCACATTTATCAATGCAATATTTTACAATCTCCAATGCAATTAATTCCTTGTCTATTGGGTTAATGGAGTCTCTTGCTTGGACAAAAACCTATCCAAAAAGGAGAATTAAATGTTTCTTTGAGAATTAAACCCTTATAAATCCACACAAGACACAAAATCTCCAAATCTTCTAGCTTAGAAATCTAAGTTAAGCTAGGGTTTGATAATCTTCTAAGGGTATAAATTATGTTACTCCCTAGACAAGAAAAAAGCCAACAAAGTCTTTCCACAAGGGTGTAAACCCTATTACTCCTTTTATCAATCCTTTGATTCCTTTTCGATGAAAATAGAAAAAATATCTTTGATGGAGGGTGTACCCCCTTATACTCCTCCTAGGATTTTGATAGTATAACCTTGAATTCAAGAAGAAAATAAACGCAATTGCAGAAAATGCCTTACCCAATCCAAGAGATGGCATGAAAAACCATTACTATCAAACAAATTCTAACGCTTTTCCAAAGAGAAGCATCCAAGAGAAGTCGCTAGCCTTTATTCCTCCAATAAACAAGTGTAGCATCCATAATGACAAGAATGAAGAAAGGCCAAAATTTCATTCCAAGAGAATTTTTTCAAGTGATGAGCTATGTTAAAATGAAAATGACTTGCCTCATATTTATATGAGGAAACCCAAGTCATAGTTTTTCCTCTTTACAATTAAATCCATGATTTTAGGCTAAAACCTAAGTTATAATGCTTAATTATCAAATTGTTTTTCTTTTTTTCCCACATAGGCTACAAAATGACAAAAAATAATAAAATGATGGGACATTAGCCCATACAAATGTCTTCCAAAGTGGCACATGTTAATATGAGCCTTCCAAGGCCAAGACATCATGCTAGGAAGGTTCCACATCATCCCCATATCAAGAAAGAAGGTGGGGATTCAAGCCCCAAACACCACCAAATGAACCTAAAGGCCAAACGTCCTCCCAAAAGTGTGACATCAAGCTCTCCAAAAGGGACGTTATGGCATAGGAAGGTGACATCACCCTCTCTTCATGGTTCTAGGTCTTCATCATGTGATAGGGATATCTCTCAAGGTGAAACATTCATCATCTTGGGCCTCCAATGAGTGGGGTGCAATGTCCATCCAATGGGATTTCAATCCCCTATGCAGGTCCAAGTGGCCTATCCCTTCATGAATGTCTTCCACCGAGAAAGGTTCTGCAAAGACAAGCAAATAATCCCTCCAAGGGTCCACAAGCCACATTTATCATGCCAATCAGGGAACATTTAAATAAAGGACCACCCAAACAAGTGCATTAAATTCCCCCTTTTCAAACTAAATAAATGCTCAAAGACCTTATAAGGTTTTCCAAATTTATATATGGGAGGTTTTTCATGGTGCCCTATTTAGTAGGCCAACCCCCAAGTATAGGAATGTTTCCCAAGAGACACTCTCTAATTCATGTAGTGAGTATGAGGTGGATTGGGGTAGTACTTTTGGGCATGGGGTCCTTGATATGTCAATAGCTCATATTTTCTCATTTATGGGTGCCTTTTTGGAGGGTGTGCTACATCCCTTCGTTTGTAATGCAACATTTTTCCAAGCCCTTTATTTACCTTCCATTTTTTATGGTTCGAACATTGAGTGCTATGTGCAATGGAAATTAAAGAGCACTACAATTCCACTCGAAGTTAGGAACACATTGAGTGCCATATGCACTGGAAATTAAAGGACACCACAAATACATTCCCTCATCAAGTGGGACATTTTATTCATTTTTATTTTAAAGGTCCTTCATTTTTATGGAGAAGCATTTCATTGCTCTCAAGACCTTAGGGAGAGAATCTAGAAGGATGATTTATGGATTTTACTTTTAAGTTATAGCTTACAAAACCTTTGGGCCTTCAACCCCTTCTTCCCATAAAATGAGGTACATACCCTTCTTGGGGTCAATGAACCCAGAAAAACCCAAAAGATGAGGAAACAGAGGGGAATAAGTGTGGACAATGGTAAGTATGAGTGGGAATGTGTAATGTCCCTTTCTAAATAGGAGCTCTAGAGAGGAGGCTTAATGGTCTAAAGCGCCCCATAGGACTATAACTAGGGCCAGAAAAGGGGTAAACAAGGTTACTAGAGGTCACTCCAGTCAAAGGTGTTATGTTCAAAAAGTGGCATTAAGCTAAAAGTGGTTAAAAATGCCTTGAAGCCAATATGAGCTAAAAATATAACATACAAGCTAAAATTAGAAGTCAACAATGAAATAGGGTTTCAACAGTGAATTAGGGTTTAGAAAAAATATAAGAGAAGGGTAAATGACCTAATTCATTATTATGCAGATGTTAGCATAGGGGCAGACCTAGGGTTCAACGCTACAACAATGCACCAACAAAGCCCTAACTACCGGCCCTTTAGGCAACACCTGCGAAGTAGATGAAGTCTCACCTGAGGTAGTGGCAGGTGTGGTTGCATGACTCAAGTGTTTGCAACCTTAGATGGGACACAGATCTGTGATTATACAACTTACTAGAGCACTTAGCACCATTATTTCCTCAATATATAGTCAATAACCACTTTGCTTATAAGATAGAACTTCACAACATTCACACTAATCTACGGTATTCAAGCACTTAGCATATACAAATGGATCAGAATGACCATATCAAGCACTAAGCGTGAATATCTAGATTAGATCTAACATTCTAACATATAATAAGCACCAAGCATGAATAGATCTATCTAAACATATTAGAGAATTTCGCATATAATAGGTAAATACATCAAGACAAATCACAAAGCACATCACATAGGGTTTATGTGGTTCACCCCCACCCTAGGGATACGTCCACCAACTCTTCTTATTTATTGTCTTCAGTCAATTGGTTACAAGAACATAGCCTCAAAATCCTTACTCCGCACAGGACAAAAGATCTACGCAACTAGCTAGATCTTTCTTCCTTGTGTTACAGCACAAAGCCTTCTACATTCTTTCAAAGGGACCTACACTCAGCTCTACAAGTCTCACATAGTATGCATAGAGCACTTACAATCCTTTGATCACATATATATATCACTTAGCCATTCCTTTAGCACTTATCACACTGGCCTCTATCACGTAGATGCACTACTACTTCTATCTAGCCTAGGAATCTATTTATATATTACCAAATAGGCCTAAACATGGGTAAAACCCATGGGCTGACATCCCATTCCTGTTACATATTCCCAAAAACCCAAATAGGGGCCCAAAAGGGGGCCAAGATCCCGTGATCTCCGCTTCAACTTGTGCTCCTCCTTCGAGGTCTCGAAGTCCCAAAATAGGTCAACATGACCAAGAAACTCCCAAAACTTGGTCAAGGGCCAACAATAGATTTTGACTTGTCATTGAGAAGAGAGGCGCATCTCAGGAGAGATAGTTCAGTGGATTCTAGGAGGATGACACCAGCTAGTTTATTTCATTGTTGAGAGACACACCCTAGTCACTGATAAGATCACACAAATCTTCCATCATTCTTCAGCAACAGTTACACAGGTTCCAACAACAAGGGCACACTTATCTAGGGTGAGGGTACAACTTCTGAGGAGGTTCAGTGGATCGAATTGTCCCATCTAGGGTGATTTTAGAGATTCCCCTTCGATCCAGTTGAGAGGAAGGAAAGGCGCATATTTTTCCTAGTTCCTCGTCAGATTCTGATGGAGGAATGATCTAGGGCACATTTTTCAGACTTGGGAGTGTGACACTTTTGGCAGAAACATTTGGGGTTCCTGAGTGATCATCAGATAAGATCCAGGGAAACCCTTCTAACCCATTTTCTAGTAGGCCAAGGAGATCATTTTGAGATACATCTTAACCAATTTCGATGGTGGAATCACTAGGGCACAATTTTCCAGTGAGAGAGGGGTGCATTCCCCAAGGGGGATCCATCCAGGGTCCAAACACACCAATAGAGGGGCCAATCAGTCACCAAGACTGAGATCTAGAGTAGGGCGCACCATTTGGGACCATTTCCAGGCCATTCTGAGAGGTTTAGCCACCAGGGCGAACTTTCTGGACTTTCAACAGTTACCGTGCGAGCTACCCCAGTTCCATCTCATCCATTGATCCCACAATGCTCATCTATTATAAGGTATTATCATTAGTTTGATAATTTTATTCCGGATAAGATCCTTTTGTCATTTGATCTAGCCGACTGATTCATTTTATTCATCCACTTTTGACATTTTTACTCCATAGAGATATCATAATATAAACTTTGCAGTCTTTTGTCACACATATTATTTGTATGATCATTTATATGTTGTAAACCATTAATCCTACACACACATTAGCATAATTTACTAGAGTAGCCAAGTCAGGAACATTATAGTGGTATCAGAGCTTTAGTCCTGCCAGCCTGTGATTAAATATGATGAGTGCAGCAGAAGACCCAGAGGGCCGTGAGCACGTAGGTGACGAATATGCCACTTACAACAGGCGCAAGGAAAGAAGGCGCAAGGAAAGAAGGCCTAGGATTGAATTTCCTCCTTTCCCTCCCAGATCAGAGGAAGAGGCGCACATGGAAGTAGAGAGAAGAGAAGAGCGTGAGGCTGAGAGGATGCTAGGAGATAGATACGAGTGACCAGAGGGCAGTGGTATGGACCCCATGGAGCCAAAGGCAACCTTCATGCAGGTTATCAACAATATGGTAGCTAGTTAGGGGGCCATGAATCAGTCCTTGGAATAGGCAGCTGATAGATTGGCTATAGTGGGCACCCCAGGAAATAAAGCCCCACATGTAGCACAGGGGAATTCGAGGGTAGGCAGTAGACCCAAGTCTCCTACTCACACATACACCTCTTAGAGTAGGATTCCCAGAACTTTGTTTCCCAGTTTCTAGAGGGCACCCCTAGTAGAAGCAAAACTACCGATAGCACAGAGGTCATCTACTCATGAAAAGGACATTTCATAGTACATGTGGGAGTATGCATCATTGGGTCGTGATTTCCATCAAGACACGAACCTAGTCGAGTATTTTTGGCTCAGACTCAGGAACCTCCCCAGAGAGCCACAGAGAGGAGGACCATAGCAACAATAGGGGCATAACATTGATTTCATATGGAAAGTTGGTAAAATCACCATACCTTCTTTCAAAGAATCGTCCAAATGCACCACCAGAGCTTGGGTACAAAAGCTAGACACATACTATAAGCTCAACCAGATGATAGAGACAGAGGCCATCAGTTTCACTACCTTACACTTGGAGGGTGAGGCATACAAGTGGTGGCATCACGGATTGGTGACATTGGGTCACAGTCGCATCACCTCCTATAGGGAGTTCACAAAGAGACTCATGGAAACATTTGACAGGAGGGAGCCCAAGATCCACTTCAGGGATCTATCCCAGTTGAGACAAATTGGCACAACAGAGGCGTTCATCACAGAGTTTTAGCGGGTAGCCGTGGAAATGATATATATATTAGAGCCCAATATGATCATGCTATTCACAGAGGGACTCACAGAGCCTTTGAGAGGATGGTTGAAGGCATACATGCCTCACACCTTGCAGAATGCCATCCTAAGCACTGGAGATTTGGCAGACTCAGTGCCAAAGACTAAACCCTTTTCCAAACCCTTCGTACCCCAGAAGGATCGAGACAAGAAGCCATTCCAGAGAGAATGGAAGGGAAAGGAGAAGATGGATGATGAGACGAGGTGAGAGCTTATGAGGAAAAATATTTGCTTCAACTGCAGAGACCCTTAGGTCCCAGGCCACAGGTGCATGAGCAAGGGAGAGATTCATTATATTGAGGTAGCAACAAACAATGTGGATAGTGAGGAGGAGGAGTATGACAGTGGATCCACTAGCTCAGAGGAGGAGTCAAAACAGGTAGAGGAGAAACCTCCCCGTAGACCACCAACACCGACCAGAGCCCACCCTCCGGTAGTTCCAGAGCTGCCTAAGTAGGCTAACAGATGAAAACCAACAAAGGGAGGAGTCATAGCGACCCTTTATGGTGTTCCCAGGTATGATACCCTCTAGATCATAGGGACTATTCAGGGGCAACAAGAAATCACCCTGATAGATGGTGGGGCCACCCACAACTTCATTGATGCTTCATTGGTATCGCAACAAGAAATCACCCTGATAGATGGTGGGGCCACCCACAACTTCATTGATGCTTCATTGGTATCGAGACATACACTTCATACAGAGGAGTTTGAGGGGTTTGATGTTGCAGTAGAAGATGGCTACATAGTGGAGTGTTTAGACAGAGTTTTAGACTTGGAGATAAGTTTAGGAAACTACACAATGAGAGACACATTTTATGTGGTTGACCTATCTGATGCAAATGTGGTGTTGGGAGTCTAGTGGATGATCACCTTGGGAAAAATCACCACCAACTACCAACCTTGGAGATGGTGTTCAAATATCGTGATGTGAAGAAGGTTGTTCTGAGATGTATGTCGATAGGAGCACCTAGAACAGTTTCAGCCAAGAGGATGGAGAGGATATTTAGACATGGCAAGGTAGCATATACCACAGAGTGCTTGATCACTATGTGGAAGGATTCTGAGGGTCTACAACAGTGTCATACAAATATCAGGAATATTTTGGGACAACATCAATAGGTTTTTGGGTCGATTCCACCAGGGATACCACCTAACAGGAGGTTTGAGCACACCATTGATTTGGAGGAGGTGGAAAAACCTATGGTCGCACCCCCCTATCATCATCCTAGGAGGTTCAAGGATGAGATAGAGAAAGAAATCAAGGAATTTCTAGCGATGGCACACATCAAACCAAGAAAAAACCCATTTGCCTCTTCAATTGTCTTATTTCTGAATAAGGAAGGAACCATGAGGATGTGCATCGATTACTGGGCCTTGAACAAGAAAAACATCAAGAACCAGTATCCTATCCCACAAATTGAAAAATCAATTGATAAATTGCATGGGGCAGTTTTCTTCTCAAAGATTGATCTAGGCTCTGGGTATCATCAGATCAACATCTGAGAACAGGACATAGAGAAGACGACCTTTTGATGTCACTTTGGACATTTTGAGTTCTTGGTTATGCCATTTGTGCTAACCATTGCACCTGGTACATTCCAGTCTTGCATGAACCACATATTCAAGGATCAGTTGAGGAAATCAGTCTTGGTTTTCTTCAATGACATCTTGGTCTACAACAAGACATGGCAGGAGCATATGAGGCACCT
>CBVK0100031166.1:0-13356 GCA_900067695.1 Picea abies | reverse complement strand
CGCATTCATTTTGATTTGTTTTATTTTTATTTCTCTGCAATCCTATTCCTAACAGCCCCAACACCGTTGTCATTGGCCTTAGATCACCCTTGATTTCAATGTAGCATACATGCAACACTCACAACCAAACCTAAACATACAAGCTAGTTTTTAATAACCTTATGTGTGTGCATGTTCTTGTCAACATTAATGTCAAAATCTTTAAATTTTTTAACTTGGTTTATCCCTAAGAGCCCCTTGCATTGTATTACATATGGGTGATCTATAATTTCAATTCCATTAGGTATGATAATCAATGATTGGGAATGATTAAATAGAAATAGCGGCATGTGATGTGCTCAGTTTTGTTTTTCATGGCAAATCTATCACATAAACCCTTAGGAACATTGTAAGCATAGGTTTTAAATGTCAAAAGATGAACCTCAGAAAACCAAAAACATGTATGAAGTTGGGTTAAAGAAAAGGGTATTATCAAAATGTAAAAATTATATTGATTGTAAGTTCTTTGGAAAATATTTTTTTGTCAATGTGTTTCCTTTATATCCATCTTATCTTACTTCTATCCAACATCAATTTATGACACTTGTTAATGTTTATATGTGTAGCGTAATCAATTCTCTCTATACATTGTTGAAGTGGTGGGGTACGCCAAATTCTTCCCAAACATATTAAAATGACGCTCTGTTAGTTTTGATACCACTTTGTAATATGCTCAACCCTCTAGATAGGTTGAACTCCACAATTTATAACTCGGATGCCATAACCTCATGGTCATGTTATTATATGAATTAATGCATGCAACATGACAAACAAGTTTATGCAAATATGATTAATCATTCATAACTACATATGCAAACTTATTCGTGTAAATAGAACAACAATAAATGAATAACATAAACGTCATTAAATTCAACATAAGCCCAAATAAGCCATAACACTTATCTTTATAGGAATAAAACACCAACTGGCTCCAAACAAAGGATGTTCCACCCAACCATAGACTCCTAGTTGCCTATAATATTTCTACAACAGGGACACCCTCGAGTTAAGGCTATGAGTCCACAAGGAAGAACTTTTCATATGGTTGGCTCTAATCCTCTCACACAACCCAATTTTCCAATTATCACAATCTAATAACTTTCACAACAATCCCAACCCACCAACGCTCTTTCCCTTTCAACCTACACAACCCAAGGAATGAGATCCCCTTCTCTGTCACATAGTCATTTGAGCTATCCCACTTCCTTCATGGACTCTAGCATAGATTGGCAAGGAAATCTCTCTGCTAGAGACTCCATGGATTCTCAACTGTCACTAATTTTTCTCAATGGCAACAATTCCTCAGGCACACATGCATAATTTCTTCATGGTTTTCATAACAACCATGCCCAATATTCTGTCACAATCATAGTATGGTATCCTAACCTATCAACTATCCTCCATGAATAATGATGGACAACTCTCTCTTGCTTAACCAAAATTCATGAAATATATTTGCCTCACAACTCACCACGTGTCTTCCTAAGAAGTTCACGTATCCCACTAACTCCAAAGTTGATATGACTTAAAATATTATGAGGTAAGTAACTTAGGCTTAGACCAAAGTAATTGTTTCTCTTTGGCAACCTTCTTTTCCTTTCTTGTGGAATAATAGCCCCCCGTGTTTTTTTCCTTCTCTATCTGCAACACCTAATGCATTTTTTTATTATTAACCTTCAATGTATAATATTTACATATTGCATCGTTTAGCTCCCGACCTTTCATTATACACACATATATGCATTGCCAATTTAGGGATCAAAACTAGGGTGTTACATTCCCCTCCCCCTAATTTTTTCATCGTCCTCAGTGCACATCATCATTCATGCATACAATAATTTTTACAAACAAATGTGGGTATTCCTCTCTAATCACATCTTCTAGCTCCCATGTCATTTCTTCAAGTTTGTAGCAAGTCCATTGGGCCTGTACCTACTGTATGACTCTATTTTGGAGCACTATGACTTTCTTGTCTAGTATATGCGTTGGATACACCAAGAAGTCTCCTTTGCGCTCCACTTGAATCAAATTTCAATCAATGGCATGATTAGGATCATACACATATTGTTTCAATTATGACACATAAAACACATTATGCAAATGTATGGAAGCAGAAAATAAAAGCATGCATAAAATTAGTCATATTCTATCCAATGTATCAAATGGACCAAAGAATCTGGTTGTTAGTTTGGTGCAACTTCCTAACTTTAATGAACTTTTTGTGGTTGTACTTTAAAAAATACACGCTCCCCAATTTTAAATTCTCTTTGTATCATGCCTTTATTTGCATAACTCTTTTGCATGTCTCGTGCTTCCTTCAAATTCTGTTTAATCTTAACCATTTCATTTTCTGTTTCAGTGAGCAACTCTAGCCCAAGTACTACTTTGTCTACTGGATTGTCCCAACTAATGGAGTATTGCACTTTCTGCCATAAAATCTTAAAATGGACTCATCTTTAATGGAGGTTGATATCCATTGTTATAAGAAAATTCGACCAAATCCAAGTAAGTCTCCCACTTGGATGGTTTATCCTTCACATACATTATCAACATGTTTTCAGTCACTTGATTAATTCTATATGTTTGTCTATTTGTTTGTGGATGATATGTCGTACTAAAATTCATGTTTGTACCAAAACCTTTGAGCAATCCCTTCCAAATTTTTGAAGTAAACTTTAGATCTATGTTTGACCCAATTGTCTTAGGTACTCCATGCAACCTAGCAATCTCTTTCATATAAATTTCTACTACATTAGCTTCCTTATGAATCAATTTAATTGAAATAAAATGAGAAGCTTTTGTTAATTTATCCACCACTACCATTATTGATTTATGTGGCATTGTTGTCTTGGGAAAATTAGTTATAAAATCAATGGTTACCACTTCTCATTTCCACTCTGCTTGGCAATGACTGTAACATACATACTAGATTTTTATGCTCAACCTTTACTCTTTGGCATTCCATACGCCTAACTATGTAATCAACAACATCATTTCATTCCTAGCCAAAAATATTAACTTTTCATAGCTACAATAGTCTTTTGGTAACCATGATGTTTAGCATATGGAACATGATGCATTTCTTTTAATATCATCTTCCTTAGTTCACGAGAATTATGAGCATGCACTCTATTTTTATGCATAAGTATTATATTTTCTTCTAGCTTATACTCTTTATATTTCTGCGGTAATACTTCTTGTTGTAATCCTTCATTTACCTGCACTAATGCTCATTATTGATAACATATTTTAAAATTATGTTCTTTAAATTAGATTTTCACATGCTAATGGTTGTAGTATGCATTTCATATACTCTTATGGTGAGTGCATGAACAACTTTGTTTTATTTTCCTTAGCTATATTTAATATCAAAGTCATATTCATTCAAAAATTCCAACTATCTTGTTGCGTAATTTAAAGTTTGTTGTTCAAGTAAATATTTCATACCATTGTGGTCTATCCTTAATTCAAATTTTCTTCCCATTAAGTAATTCCACATTTTTCATGCATCCATAATGGCAAGAGGCTCCAAGTCATGTGGCCTAATTCTTAGCATGTTGGCTAAGCTTTTTTGATTCATAGCAAATCACGTGTCTATTTTGAATAAGAACTTCACCAAGCTCCTCTTTGCATGCATCTGTACATACCACAAAATTTTCGTTTGGATCAGCAATATTGAGAATTGGTGCACTAGCAAGCAATTCTTTTAATAACTAAAAACTTCCTTCACACTTTGGTGTCCATTCAAATTTAATCTCCTTCTTTTGTAACAATGTAAAATGATGAGAAATATTGGAGAATCCTTCTATGAATCTCTTATAGTATCCAACAAGCCACATAAATGACCTTACTTCAGTTATTCTCTTAAGTGTTGGTCATTCTCTATTAGCTTTAGTCTTCTCTAGATCCACTGTTATTCCTGAAATTATAGTAGAGGATATTTATTCCTCATAGTGACTTTGTTTAGCAATCTAAAATCGATGTATAGCCTCAAAGTCCCATCTTTCTTCTGTACAAAAAATACTCGTTCTCTCCAAGATGAAACAATTGGATGTATGTACCCCTTCTTTAACAATTCTTTTAAATACATTTGCAACTCCTTCAATTCTTGTGTGCTCATTCTATATAGAGTCTTTGATACTAGTAGAACTCTAAGCATTAGATCAATAAAGAAATATATATATATATATATATATATATATTTTGGTGATAAACCTGATATTTCTCCAAATACATCTTCAAAATCTTACAACACTATAAATTCATGGAGACTTGGACTTTTTCTCTTCGCTGGTTCTTCTGCATGAGATACACCAACGGTGACATCTACATTGAAGACATTATATATCTGTATAACCCTAGGATGCATTTGGCAAAGTTTTGTAAACGGGAGGATTGTAATCTTTAACTATGAGCTATAAGAATACGGATATTGTCAAAGTTTTACCACATAAATCCATTTGTTATCTGATCTTTTCACTTTTTTTCTTTTACAACGTAAATCCATCTGTTGTCTTGTCTTTTCCCTTATTTTCATATCAATTCATCTCTGCTGCAATTTATTTCTCTTTGGGTTCACGTTTCCAATACTTTGGCCTTTAGACCAATGAAACGTAAACGTATTCCCAAGGCGATTTTGAACATTGCACCAGTTACCAACCAGACCTGCAAAAACTGATCAGAACTTTACATTAATGCATTTTGGTGGGTGACATATGGGGTAGTTGAAGAACATGGTTGTCAGAAAGTCAGTACTGGGAGTTACCTGAATTAATTTTATAAACCAATGTTATGCAATTTGAAGCAGGTCACGTATACATAGACACTTCAACTACTTGTTTTTTAATTTAACCAAAAGATGGTGAACAAATTTTCACTATAATAAATTTCAAAGATAGTCGTGACCTGCCTTCAACTGCAATATTTGTTATTGATTGATGATATGCGATTTAAATAAAAAATACAGAACATGAAGACTTCACAACAAACAACGGTTATGAAAGCAGTAAAACCAGTATAAGCACTGCACAAAACGAGCTGTCGTATGGGTATATATTTTTAGTTTGATAGATAGAGTTACTCGTGACACCTATTTATAGGCTGAGCTAGTTCACTTGTCATGTTAAACTATGGAGTCTCATAGGTTTCAGGTCCCAATTTTCTATGGAGTTTTGCACTCTCTTTTAAAGTAAGCCATTTCCAATATCATTAACATATTTGACTACACGCACTTCACTGTAATAGTTTTTCCATCATTCAGGTCAGCAAAATTTACTGTGGATCACAATCCGAGGATAGTTGGACCACAATATTAGGATAGTAGAAAATTAGTTAAAAGTATATATATAAATATTATTAAAAAGATGGTGTAATGTATGAATATATATTGTGAACCAGTTTAAGGGTTCAAGATTTAGAAGTTTCTGGCAGGAGTGAAAGTTTGCCTTTTAAGGATTATTAGCAGAATATTTCAGGTTTAGTGGTTTTTCTTGATGAGTCAACCTGCATTCACGGATAGTAGTTAGAGATGACTATCTCCACTGTTTATTGAGAACTGAGTTATAATAAATTTTCCCACTATGTAATAAATATATGCTGCAGAAAAAATGCCTTATAACTTTTTAGCCATACAAAGAAAGACACAGAAAGATAGATCTGCTATTTTCCGCAGCTACTTTTTAGCCATACAAAGACACAGAAAGATAGATCTGCTATTTTCCGCAGCTACTAAATATGTTGTAAACCCATTGATTATCCAACTAAGTGGTTAAGTCTAACTTACAGAAACTGAGGAGAGATACACTTCAACGGTAATTTTAGGACCTTAACTTATTTTTGGAAAGAACTGTTCCATCTTTTCATTACTAAAAATCAAAGGATTACATGTAGAGCTTCAGCTAATCATAAAGTTACAGCAAAGGACAACTGCTTCACCAACCAGCTGAGAAAGTCAACATCAAACTACACAATTGATCTAACAGAGCTCTAAAAATAACAAAGAATCCTGAAGAAAACGCATCTTAAACAAACCCATCCTTGACAGCTTCCAAAGCAATCACCCGACGCGTGCATCTCCCAATCCCCATTTAGAGGAACTCTCATACATAGAGACCTAGGATCTCTGCTGCATGCCTGTTTTGATAGAAAGTTTGCCTCTGGATATGTTCCTTCTTGATGTGTTGGAAATGGAAGTAGAGTAAAATGATCTTTGAGATAAAGGCTTCCAAAGAGGTCAATACTCCTTTGCCTTATGAAAGCCATAATCCACTCCACAAATAGCATTGAGTCCACATAGATGTTGAAATCCCTGATTGTTTCCTCTAATGCAAGGGCCATCAAGATGGAGACTGCTTTGTCCTTTGCATGATTCTTGGTGTCACTGCCAAGCCGACATTCAAACCTGATTTGGTGGGAATCCGAAAGAAAAGGTTACTTTCTGCTCCACATTTAATTGGGATTTTGTGTCTGCTCCATCAAAATACCCATAGGGCTTTAAAGTATTTTTCCCCAGGTCCTTCACCACTCTTTGCTTCTTCTTCCCTTCTTTGGCTTTTCATAACTTAGGTAAGCTCATTTCATCTTGTAATAGGTCTTGCTGCCGGTGGAACAATGCTTCATTTCTAGTTAACCAGACTGCTCACATGACAAAACATTGAAGGGATTAATGTTCATCACTTACCTCTTGATCCTCTAACCAAGCTTCTAAAGCCTCTGCAACCAATTCTGGAAGCATTTAAATTAAAAATTGTTTATTAATTACAATTTTAGAAAGCGTTTGAAATTGTAATAACCATTTGAAAATAATAATGATTTTATATATATATATATATATATATATAATATTAATTTTAAATGTATTATTTAAAAAATATATATTGGAACAACCTATTGAATGTTTATCCAATGCTAACATGAGATGGATAAAATGTGCAAATTTTGAGTATTTGGCAAAACACTTGTAATTTTATAAACTCATTTCAAAAATTCAATTTTTTTTAAATGTATTTAAGTCTTTTCAATTGAATGAATTAAAACCCACTCTATTGTTTGGTGAACACCTTGACATCACCATGGATTGCCCCAACACTCCTTCCATTGGTCTTAGATCACACTTGAGTCCACTGTAGTATACATGTAACACTTACAACCAAACTTAAACATGCATGTAGTAAGTTGTATTTCCAAATTGCAAAAGGTTGTTGCACTTTGAACAACAAAAGCAAAGTATGTCATTGCTACAGAGGCTAGTAAATAGATGATTTTGTTACAGAGGTTTATGGAGGAATTGGAAAAGAAACAGAAGAATAGCAGGTTGTACAGTGACACCTAGAGTGTCATTCATGTTGCAAAGAACTTAGTCTTCCATTCTAGGACTAAACATATACAACTTAGGTACCATTGCATATGATCATTTTTAGAAGATGTACAATTGAAGGTGGAAAATATACACAATATCCATAATCTCGTAGACATGTTAACGAAGACAATAACTAGGGAGAAATTGAGTTCTTACTTAGCTTCAGTTGGCCTTCAAGCATGAAGGTGAAGATGAGAAACTTGCCAAGTCCAAAGTTGGAGCATAGTCCAATAGGGATAGTGACATTGGAGTTAATATGATTAGTCTCCAAGTGGGAGATTGTTGGTTGTGGAGCATGATTATCTTTTGATTGAGAGGTCTTGTTTTAGTTGCATTTGAATCCTAGTCCTTGGTGGGGGTTTTTGGTTTTTGTTATATTATTTGCACGATTAGCCCCATGCTTTGGGCGTAGTGATAATCCTCCTCTGTCTAGGGGTTTGGGGGCTGAGCCCCCAAGCAAATTACTTTGGGTGTTTTTTTGCATCCATTTTGGATGATTTTGGGACATAGTTTTCTATCCCATGGTTTTCTAATTCCAGTTAATGAATTAAGGTTGTAATCTAATCCAGGTCAATGGATTACAGATTTTGGATGTCGTGGGATCCTATATATATGATATTGTAATTTTGTAGTCAATATGTATCGTTCATTATTAGGTCACAAATCTGATGGTAGACATGATTATGTTGATACATTTTTTCCATACAAGACAACCCTATTTTTAAAGAGGGCATTGTATTGCGGTTGTGTGTTGTGACAGATTGTATTATGACTAAGAGAGGAGATTGTGAGAGAGTGAAGAGCAGGTTGTAGTGGATGTGTTTTAGGTGTTATCCCTTCATTTAGTTGGATGAAATAAAGGAAGGACTAATTATTTTTCATGGATGTAGCCCATATCAAATGAACCATGAATATCAATGTCTCTCTTGTTTGTGTTCTTTCGTGTTTTATTTCCTCATTCATTTTGATTTGTTTTATTTTCATAATTGTATTCCTAACAACCCCAACACCACTTCCACTAGTTTAAAATCACCCTTGAGTTCACCATAGCATACATGCAACACTTACAACCAAACCTAAACATATGTGTGTTTGTTCTTGTCAACATTAATATCATAATCTTTGAATTTCTGAAATTGGCTTATCCCTAAGAGCCCCTTGCATTGTATTACATATGGGTGATATATAATTTCAATTCCATTAGGCATGATAATCATTGATTGAAAATCATTAAATAGAAATAGCGTCTTAGTAAAAGAATTACCATGTGATGTGCTCAATTGTGTTTGTTGTGGCAAATCCATCACACAAACCCTTAAGGAACAATGTAAGCACAGGTTTAAAATGTGGTGTACTCTTTATATTTCTGCTATAACATTTCTTGTTGTAATCCTTCATTTACGTGTAGGTAATGCTCATTTGTGATAACAACTTCTAAAATTATGTTCTTTAAATATGATTTACACATGTTAATGGTTGTAGTATGCATTGCATATTCTCTTGAGTGTATTAACAACCTTGTTTTATTTTCTTTCTATGTGTTTAATATCAAAGTCATACTCATTCAGAAATTTCAGCCATCTTGTTGCCTAGAATTTAAAGTTTGTTGTTCAAGTAAATATTTCATATCACTGTGGTCTATCCTTAACTTAAATTTTTTTCCCATTAAGCAATTCCACATTTTCAATGCATGCACTATGGTGGCAAGCTTCAAGATTTATTATTGTTATTGCTTCCATTATGGGATGGAAATTACACTAGATGGATGTCAAGACTGATTTCTTGAATGGTGTAATTGAAAAAGAACTGTACATAGAGAAGCCACAAGGTTTTGCAATCCATGGGAAGGAGTCTCATGTTTGCAAATTGAAGAAATCTTTGTATGGGCTTAAGCAGGCACCTAGGGCATGGTATGCCATAATAGATAGTTAGTTGATAAGCTTGGGGTTTACCAAGAGTGATGCAGATCCCAACCTTTACTACAAGGTTGAAGATAGTTACCCATTGATCTTGGTACTATATGTGGATGACCTATTTCTTACAGGGGATGAGAAACTCATATATGGGTGCAAGAGGGAGCTCACTTCAGAGTTCGAAATGAAGGATCTGGATTTGATGCACTATTTCTTGGGATTAGAGGTTTGGCAGAGGCTAGATGAGATTTTCCTTAGTCAAGGAAAATATATAGTTGAGATCCTGCAGAGATTCGAGATGATGGACTACAAGTCCCCGACCACACCTATGGTTATGAATCTGAAGCTCTTGAGTGATTCATCTTCAGATTTCGTTGATCCCACGATGTATAGACAATTGATCGGATCCTTGATGTACATGGTTAACACCAGGCCAGATATATGATTTGCAGTGAACACATTGAGTTAGTACATGGTTGAGCCTAGATATGTACATTGGATAGCAGCAAAGCATGTGTTGAGGTACTTGCATGGTATGGTTAGATATGGACTCAGATATGTCTCAGACGGTGAAGTAAAATTGCAAGGCTATATAGACTCTGATTGGGCGAGTGCAGTGGACCGGAAAAATACATCAGAATGTTGCTTCAATTTGGGATCAGGTATGATCTCATGGTTAAGCAGAAAATAGACGTCAGTGGCACTCAGTACACTAGAGGCAAAGCATATAGCAACCAGTGTTGCAATTCGTGAAGCAGTGTGGCTTCGGAAGTTGCTTCCAGGCTTATTTAATCTAAAGTTGGAGCCAACCTTGATATATTGTGATAATCAAAGTCGTGTGAAGCTTTCAGAGAATCCAGTCTTTCATGACAAGTCAAAGCATATAAAGATGAAATACCATTACATCTGAGACATGGTGCAGAGAGGAGCAGTGGAGCTCCAATACATATCCACAGATGAGCAGACAACAAACATTCTCACCAAGCCTATGTCTAGGGTGAAGTATGAGCACTTCAGAGACAAGCTTGGTGTGATGTAGAATGTCCACCCTCATTGAGAGGGAGATGTGATGTTTCTCCTCCAACGGGCTCTCCCTTTGGCCAAGGGTTTCCCAGATCAGTCATGTGAATCGATTGAGGGAGTAAAATATAGCATGTTACAAGTCTTTCCTACGCCATGTGAAGTGGCTAGGTGTGAATGGGACTTGTAACGTGGTCTTGCCTACACCATGTGAAGTGGCTAGCTATGAATGAGACCATGACGTAGCCTTAGGGCTATGGTAGTAGTCTTTCCCATACCATGTGAAGTGGATGGGTGTGATTGGGACTACCAGGAGAGGAGAAACATCATAACGTAGTCGTGAGACTATGGTGGTAGTCTTGTACCACTATATGCTCATAATGTAGTCGTGAGACTATGGCGGTAGTTTTGTACTACTGGATGCTCATAGCGTAGTCGTAATATTATGGCGCTAGTATTGTACCATCGGATGCTCATAGCGTAGTCGTAAGAATATGGTGGTAGTACAAGTTGTACCACTGGATGATCATAACATAGTCGTGGGACTATGATGGTATCCTTGGGGCTACTAGGTGCGTGCAACGTAGTCATGAGACTATGGTAGTAGTCTTTCCCATGCCGTGTGAAATTGATGGGTGTGATTGGGACTACTAGAAGAAAACATCTTGGAAGAATACCTCCCTAGCTAAGAGGGAGTGCTGGTGTTTTGGTAGCAACAACATGCATTCCCTCCTGGACAACCTTTCTTAGAGAAGAAGAAGATTCCAGAAGTCAAAGGAAGAGAAGAAGAAGATTCCAGAAGTCAAAGGAAGACCATTGAACAATTAAAGAATACCCCGAAAGAGAAGTCGACCCACAAGAAAAGAATAAAGTGGAAATATAATTTCCAGGAAGAGAAGTCGACCCACAAAAAAAGAATAAAGTGGAAATATAATTTCCAGGAAGAGAAGTTAGCCCACTGGAAAAGATAAAGTGAAAATAGAATTCCAAGAAAAGAAGTTGGCCCCAACAAAAATGACTTGAAGACCATAAATAAAGTGACGCTTTGCTCATTTGTACACTCACTCACTCAACTATATCACTGAAGAAGGAGGCACAAATCTAAGGCAAGGAGAAGACACAACTACTGCAACATATGGGGTTCTTGGTTATTCTTTGTGTGTTCTCTTGTGCGCTATTTCTGGGAGAGGTGTGCTAGCCTTGTGTGGTACTGCAACTGCAGTTGTTTGACCTTGCTAGGGTTTGACAAAGAGAAATAGCTAAGTTATTGCATCAGGGTTTATTCATTATCCATTTTTCTCTTGTGTAGAAGAGCTTGGTCATGGTTGGTTTGTATTATCAGAAATAATCTATCTAAGAAAGGTTGGCTGGGTGTTTCCCCGGGTTTGGGGTTTTCTCATTATAAATCTTTGTGTCTCCTTGTGCTTGTTTGTATGCTTCTTATATTTTTAGTATATGGTTGCTAAATGTAAAAGATCTAAATGGTCTTGTGAAATCTATTACTCTTGAAAATTTAAGAAAATCTAATAGGTTGTAGTTTGGGCAAAGCCTAACCCAAACAATGAGTGTGTAACACAACTGGGGACACCTATCACTGTTAGCTCAATATAAATCCCCCTCGTTTTAGTGATGGACAATTCCAACACAAGGGAGGCTTCACGGGTGACCCTAGGGGGGATTGCAAAGGGAGAAGTAAGGAGTTGGAAGAACACCCCTACAAGTTAAGGTCTAAGATGAAATTGAGGCTTGAGAAGAGTCTTTGGAGTTGGTAAATGGTTGTCGAGGTTATGTACTTTAAAAACAATGTTAGAAAAATGAAACCAAGAAAACATATGATGATATAGGCCCCAAGAAAAGAGGGGAATCAACAAGAAACCTTGTTGTCTTGAAATTGCAGAAATAAACAATTATATATCAGCAATATCAAACTTATAACAACTACAAATCAGACCATCAAAGTCAACATGTAATATTGGATAACAATGCTTATAAATAGTAGACAATATTCCAATGTTTAAACCAAAACTTTGATGGAAAAATAAGGTTGTAAAAGAGTATTATCAACAATGTTTTGTAACAACCCTATGACTTTAGAAAAGTTTTTCTACAATAACAAATTTTGACCACTAAAACTAGCAAGTAAGCCACCCAAACAATAGCCCTTAAACAATAGATCAATTATCACAAATTACAAATAAATTTCAACGGTAAGAAAATGAGAAAATGGTATGAGAGAGAGTTTTGTTGCAATCCTAATGGTTGTAGATTAATGTTTATTACAACATATTAATCACTTGACCAATTAAGATGCCCTTAGTACACAAGAGATTCAATAGCATGTAAAATTCAGATCCAACTTGAACGATTCCAAAATTTCAAATTTCACACTTACTAACCAACTTGAACGATTCCAAAATTTCAAATTTCACACTTACTAATGCAACATTTAACAATCTTCAATGCAAAGACTAGTGCCTTGTTATGGGTGAATGGCGTCCCTTCTATTGGAAAGTTGGTTGTTAGTGATGTCAAACCTAGAAGAAGTTCAATATATGGGTATGTTTAGAGAAATCTCCAAAGTGGTCCCCTTATGGCATAGCTTTAAACATGGTCCTCACGGAAAGATGCTTTGAAGAAGTTTACAAGAAGCCCGAGAAATATGGTTAAGTGGTCATGAAGCCCAAAGTTCTTTGAAAAAAAAAAGAGTGTGAAGGACATTGTAAATGCATGAACAATCCTCATCGATGGATAGTCTTTGTCATGTCATTTCCAATGGTAGGTGGTACGTCACATGGTTCCTCATGATTGAGAAGCTATGCCCTCTTAAAGATGAATCCCAGAAAGAAAATGAAGAAGCCTCGAATCCAAGGATAAAAAGTTACAAGTAAACCCTTAAACAATGTTGCAAACAATAAGTTACAATTCGGCCCCATTGCAATTAATATTAAAATAAATGTTAAGGATATTGTTGGTAAAATCAGCCCCAATGGAATAATCATTAAAAATTAAATTGAATTTTATTTGGAT
>CBVK0100031163.1:0-10821 GCA_900067695.1 Picea abies | reverse complement strand
GAGGTAAAACTGTTTCCGTCAATGTTGAAGTATTGATGCCCCACTTGATTACAACTTGCTACTAGGGAGAATTTGGTTCTATGCTATGACTGTTGTTGCTTCATCAGTTTTTTGATGTGTCCAATTCCCTCATCAAGGTAAAATTGTGACCATCGATCAATTAGATTACTGCACCGCCGACGCTAGCACTCAAATGACCAACAATATTCATTTTCTAGGAGACTCAAATATCACTTATGAATGTGTTGAGGTAGGTATTTTGAAAGGATCTTCTCTCATGGGTACCTTCCCTACACCTATTCCTCCCACTATGCAACAAATTTCCACCATCAATATGATCTTGACTATGGCACATCAGTCCTTTGAATCATATGATCCATGGATCATGCCTAGTCCCTTAGAATTTGATACACTAGGTGACATCATGCCACTTAGTACTGTAGAGGCTGAATACAACACTATCCAATCTGCCTCTCCTTCGTCGGATGACCAACATCTGCTGGCATCTACAACTTATTCGTTACCATCCTGGTTAGATTCAATTTCCTCTACTTTCAACTACATCCTACATATTTTCCCATTAGATGAATCTATTATGGAAATGCTTAGAATTGAGGAGGCACCATGGGATGACAACAACCATCATTCATCCTTTCTTTCCAATTTGGATGACATAGAGAAAGATATTTCATCTATCTTTCCTAGTGATATTGTCGAATCTCCACAAACTCGAATACTCACTCAGGATACCATCTTCGAGGGGAATTTGGGTAACTTGTCTTCCATGATTACAGTCGACATATCCATCAAAGAAGGTGTTGTGGAAAACATACAACTAGGTGCAAACTGTTCAGCTGAAGAATTTGAAACTTATACCACCTTTATCAAATAATTTACTGACATCTTCATCTGGAGCTATGAAGAAATGCCAGGGATCGATCCATCGATTGTTTTGCATGAAATCAAAACTTACCCATGAGTTAAACCTCTGAGACAGAAATTTCGCTCAATCCATCCTAAAAAAATCATGACAATCAAGGCATAAGTAGATACAATTTCAAACTATAGTTTTATTTATCTTGTCCCTTTGACCGAATGGGTTTCCAACATTGTTCTAGTCACCAAGAAACACAAAACTATTCATGTTTGTGTCGATTATCGAGATATTAATAAGGATTTTCTGAAGGACAATTACCGTACACCCTTTGTTGACCAAATTATTGACAATTATGTTAGAAGCGTCATTTTCTCTTTCATGGATGGATTTTCTGGCTATAACCAGATCAATATTCTACTGACCGATCAACACAAAACAACCTTCATCTGCCCTTGGGGGAGTTTCTCTTATCGAAAATTACCATTTGGCCTTAAAAATGTTGGAGCCACTTTTCATCGGGTCATGTCATATGCATTCCACGATATCATACATATTGTTGAACCTTACCTCGATGACTTTCCTGCTCACTCATATCTCCATCGGGACCACATTGGTCACCTATGAGCCATATTTTTTTTGTTGCTGGTTTTACAACATACGTTTGAACTCCCATAAGTGCATCTTCGTTGTTGAATCAAGATGAATCCTCAAATTCGTAGTGTCCAAAGATGGGATTAGGGTGAATCCCTTAAAATTCAAATCCATTCTTGCTTTTTGTCCTCCCAAAATCCTCACTCAACTACAAAGTTTGCAAGAGAAGGAAAACTTTCTTCGCCACTTCATTTGCAATTCCGCCGAAATCACTAAAGGATTCATGAGATTGTTGCAAAAATATACCCCTTTCATCTGGGATGCCATCGCTCAGTGCTCATTTGATGCTCTTAATCATGCCTTAATGAAAACACCTCTTTTGCATCCACCGAATTATGAAAGATATTATATCCTTTATTTGACTACCTCTACTTCCACTATCTCTATGGTGTTAGTCCAAAAGGATGATGACGACACCGAAAATGTGATCTATTACCTGAGCAAAATTCTATCAGGTCCTGAACTCCGTTATTCACATGTCAAAACGTTGGCTTTGGCAATAGTTATTGTCGTCCAGAGATTTCACCATTACATTCTGTTACGCACTACCACAATCATCGCAGAATCGAACCCCATGTACCACATCTTGACTCATCAATTACTTGGGGGAAAATATTCCAAATGGATCGATATTTTCCAAGAATTTCATCTTGAGTTTTCCAAATCCAAGGTTAAGAAATCATTGTTTTTTGCGGAATTAATTTTCGATCTTAATATGGAGATAGTCTTCTCTATCTCCAATCCCAACATTTTCAACCTAGTATTTCACGCGATGAACAACGTCGCATCAGACACCACCCAAAACACTGCCTCATTATTGATGAAACCTTGTACCACTGTGGCATTGATAATGTCCTCTGATGTTGTTTAACCCATGAAGAGGCTAAACAAGTTTTGAATAATCATCACCTTGGAGCTTGTGGCGGTCATCTTTCTAGGATGGCTACAACCCAAAAAATTCTACGTGCTGATTATTTTTGGCCTTCCATATTCCAAGATTGCATTGAGGTCGTTAAAAAATGCCCACCTTGACAGATCTTTTAGAGGAAAGAACATACCCACCTAGCTCCACTTCATCCCATTATTTTCGTCGACCCCTTTGCAAAATGGGGCATTTATTTTATGCAATATAAGCCTACCTCAGCCCTCGGGCACAGATATATCATCGTTGTTGTTGATTACTTCACTAAATGGGTTGAGGCTATGCCTACATTTCTTAACAATGGCCGCCTTGCAACATTGTTTGTGTTCAACCACATCATCACTCGATTCAATGTCCCACAAGCTATCTTAACTGATCATGGATCCCATTTCCAGAACCAGATGATGGGTGAATTTTGCACCAAGTAAGGCTTTCACCATGAAAACGCATCCTCCTACTATCCTTAGGCCAATGGATAAGTTGAAGCCATCAAAAAAGTCCCGAAGACCATGCTTCAATGCATGGTAAGGGTTAACAAAATCTCTTGGCACTTGAACCTCTTCTAGGCTCTCTGGGCTTATCAAACTTCAGTTAAAGATGCAACTGGATTTACACCCTTCCAGTTGGAATATGGGACATATGCGGTATTACCGATCGAATGTGAGATTCCTTCATTGAAATTTGTCATAGAACTCTTACCCCACACTTTTTCCAAAGAGGAACGATTCTTATATCTGACCAAGTTGGATGAAACTTGTTGCGATGATGCTCTCATCAATGAGACATATCAAAAATACGTAAAACATCAATATTATAAGTCCATCAAACCTCACACTTTCACAGAAGGCGATCTAGTCCTAGTCTATGATCAAGATCATGACAAGCTTGGGGTATGGAAGTTAGAACCCATGTGGCACGAGACATACATGATAAAACATGTGTTGCACAAAGGTGCCTATGAGTTAGTAGACTATGATGGGATATCTCTCGGTGAGCCTCGAAATGGGATTTACCTCAAGAAGTAATATGCATAGAATATCTCACATGTGTTCTTTGTACATTACTGTACTATATACTTTTGATTTGGTGTGTCTTTTCTTTTGCATACACGAGTTTTGTCTCAGATGCTTATAATTTTCTTTGTGATTGAATGCGTAGATGACATCATCCTTTCCCATCTATTTCAGGTTTTCAGATGACGCTAGTCGACATACCCAAAACATCGCTTCTGCAACTTGGGTCATCTACCACTCTGGCGAGTTAGTGAGTTCAGGAGGGATTTTCCTCATAGTTGCAACCAATAACGTTGTAGAGTACCATGCCATCATTGGGCTCTTAACCAAAGCCTCCTCTCTAGGTATATCTCAATTGATTATTAACCTCGACTCTTAAGTCGTGGTCTGTCAACCTAATTGTGAGTACAATTTTCACATTTCTACTTTACTACGTCTCCGTCTGAGAGTTCTCCATCTCGAAATAACTTTTGAATTTCTTCAGTATAGATACATATAGAGAGAACTTAACATGATCATATATTCATTAGCCAATTACATGTTGGATTGGTATATTGCACATAGATAAAAATTTGAAACATAAATCATCTGTATAAATACATCACATAAAACAAAAAATTCAACATAGACAGGCACCACAAAACTTGTATATATATATATATGTGCTTTGTAGAAAAAGTTTACATCATACAAAAATACATAATGAGGCAAAACTTGGGCCTTCATGCCCATAGCATCATCATAAAGACTACAAAATATATAAGGACTCTACTAATCCTCATGTATCACATTGTCCTCTAAGAAGTACACTATTGCTCATGCCACCCATTGTAGCAAATGATTGAGGCCTTCAAAGACCCAAAATGTGTGTCGTTGTAAGTGTAAAGACATGTCTCACCTCCTCAAAGGAGGAACACCCATTGTCAAGCCCTGAAGGTTTCTCTCCACCTCTCGGAGTCCTCCCACTATGACGTCATGCAAAACTCTTGCCTGTGCATCTCCACGATGCCCCAATGCTGACATATTTGTCGGATGTCACACACCTTTGTCTACATGATGAAAATCAAATGGTTTAGATTCCTCGTTGTACAACCAAAAACATATAAAAGATAAAACACAAATATTGGTTGCAATATTATGGTTATCTTTCATACTTGATGTGTCCCACTATATTCCCTAGGGGACTACCAAGTCAACATTGCCTCTGAAATCTACCCCAGCATAAGGGAAGTCCTCAATCACCACTAACTACCTCCTCCACCATGAAAAGAATTCATAAGTGAATATGAAAGCTGAAGGCTCATTCCCCAACCTGGGGGAGAGACTGGTCCACCTCTCCATGAAAGGCTCGGTCATGGGATGTGTTATCATCGTAACCTATGGTTACATATGGGGGATCCTCTCTAAGAAAAATGAAACCAAGAAAGAATCGTATACGAAATATTTTTGTCTGCCAGTCCTGGACTTGGAGATTTGTTCTTTGACCTTCCTCAGGAACCCCACACTCCAGTTGAATAGTCTTGGTTCCAAACATTGAATGGCATAAGATATTTGTGATTTAGAATCGAAGTGGGCATTGGTACTCCTCGATAACTTGGTGATGGCGAATAGAATGGATAAAAGTGATAGGTCTCTCACATCTTTTATCACGATCCTTCTACCCACCAATCATGACCTTGGTATGCAATGTTCGACAACATATGCCTTGGTTGGTTGTGGAGTAGCCTGATCTCTGGAAAAAAGTATGGGCGCCCCTCTCCTAGAGATCTGCATCAAAATTTAGACATCATCCATCTCAATTTCAAGCATAAGTGACCCTATTCAGAATGCTTTCTCAACTTTGTCCCATAGACTAATCAATTATTCAAGCAATAATACTTTTTTTCTCATGTTTTGAAGCTTAAAATATTTGAGCAAGCCACAATTTCTCAAGTCCACCCTTGGTTGAGGGTCTTAAAGAGCGATGATGTCATCGAACTGATGCTCACACTCTTTCCACTCAATCATGGCTAGCTATAGATGAAACCTGCAAAAACATCAATTAATCATCATTATATAAATCCTCATGGAAAGGAATTGCCTCTTTTTATCTTTAAAATCAAAACAATTTTGAGTTTTGTGCATAATGCTCCCTCAAAGAAGCTATCAAAGCACTAGTTCCCCCTCAACGCGCACACCAGTGAGTTGAAATCATGATCAACACTCCCCTCGATGCCTTGAGGGAGCGCCAATCTAGTTTGATGCTCTAGGGATTCCCAAGGAGACTAGAACACCTAAGCTAGAGGCTAAAATGAAACAAAAAGTAATAAAAAAGAATGAGGAGGAAGAGACAACCAACCTAGTCTGGACGGTTTTGAAAATGATCGTCCACCGCTCCTACAATCGACCCTCGAAAATTGCTCCAAAAGAGGTAAAAACTCAAAGACTAGAGGAGAATGGTAAAAATGAATTTTTGACCTAGTTTGGTATTTGATATGTCCAATTTGGTTATTTATCCTTATTATAAAGTCTTCTTTTTTATGTTTTTAATTATTTTTTCGAGAAATTACTAATATCTTGTGCCTAGAACAGTTTGATTTTACAGGATTTTGAGTGGAGTTCTTTCGATGACCTTGTAACAACCAATGATCTTAGTATTTGTTCTTTCTCACACTCACAAATACATGAGAATGTAACCTAGTATACTGTTATCACTTTTTCGAACTCGTAAAGGTTATACGAGAAAGGAACCCCCTGGAGTCTCTTTTAATCTCTTTTCAGACTCTCTATATATGAAAAGATTACCGAGTGATTTTACTTCCTTTCACACACGTTAAAAGGTTTGAAAGGGCATATTCTGAGTAATACTTTATCTCTTTTTCTAACCTCAGAAATTAAAATTATGAAAAAGGACAACCCTGGAGTCACCTTTAAGTTCCTTTCAGATTCTCTAAATATGAAAAACCACTGATTTTTCCTTCTCTAGACTCGCTAAAACTACACATTGAAGGGCCCATATGGGGACAAACCCTTACTTCTTCCAATTTGTTAAACAAAGGAAGATAAACTTTTAGAAGGTGAGTTAGATTGAGCATGTGTTATCCTCCTCAATCTCATTATGGGGACAAACCCTTACTTCTTCCAATTTGTTAAACAAAGGAAGATAAACTTTTAGAAGGTGAGTTAGATTGAGCATGTGTTATCCTCCTCAATCTCATTAATTTAAAAAGAGGTACTCATCTATTTGGATGAGGGAAAAAATTGAAGGAAGTGGCTCATGTTTCTTGAAAACTTTTGTAAAAATATATTTTAGTCGCCCTTGAACATGACACTTGTTTTAACCTTCACATTTAGCACTTGGATAATCCGCGAAACCTCTGCACTTAACCAATCCTATGAGTTTTTCCACTCCTTTGAAAAATACAAAGAATTCCTTATCACTTGTTGCATTGTCTTTCGGTCCACTCTATCCGCGAAACCTCTGCACTTAACCAATCCTATGAGTTTTTCCACTCCTTTGAAAAATACAAAGAATTCCTTATCACTTGTTGCATTGTGTTTCGGTCCACTCTATGTTTATGCTGCCAAGTCTCATGTCCTTCCTTAGTGTTCAAGGGATGTTTCTGCCTCAAGATTCAACCATCCACAAAATTTCTAGTTTCCGTATCCATGTCAGTTTGTGCTCATCTGCTATATATTAACACTTTCCTTTGTTAGTTTCATGTCGATGAGGAGGGATACATCAAGGCCCTCCTTCAATGAGTCTATTCCTGTCGACTTCAACACATCATATGGGAAATATACTTAGAAACTAGTTAGTACATTGGGACATGCATGCCTCAATGGGAGGCCTCCTAGCTTTCGACAATAGATTTAAATTATTGACCTCTGATCGGATGATTCCATGAATGTTTGACCTTATCTCATTTACTCACATTTACTAGATTGTACTAGGGTACCTTGGGAATCATTGACATCACTAGTGATTTCCCTCGCACTTGTTAACGATTTACCTCAACGACTGGTAATCAAGTGGTTTCTACCATGTTCAACATAAAAACATCTATTCACATGGTTATATTCATGTCACATCAAGATTAGGATGAAGACCCTAGGTTGAGCATTCATAATGACATCTACTTTTCCCAGGTTGTGAAGGAAGTTATTTGACCATGCTAATACTCATATTGTCACATAGATCCATGTTGTATTGTTCTATGGCTATGTTTTATCATCTTGTAGATCCATTGTGTATTTTGCATGGCTACGATCAATTCATGTCATAGAACTATGGATCCACATTGTATCTTTGGTGGCCATACTCTTAGTCATTATCATCATGGATCCGTAGTGTATTTATTGGCAGCCATACTTTGAGTGATTAATAGTCCGAGCATAGGTATGCCTACCTCGGGAATGGAATACCCATTTAACATTGTTTGATGGTTGTCTACAACTTCTACCAGGTTCCCCAATTCCATACCCTTGCTTTGAAGAATATACAAAGTGTTTCAGCCATCATCTTTCATTTTCCGACTTCACACTTTGGGGAAAATTAGGGGGCAATCTATTACACGTCAAATTTCCTCACTTCGATAATGTCACATTCTCATTTTCATAGTGTCGTAAGTGTCACACTTTTTTTGCAAGTGTCGTAAGTGTCACATTCTCGTCACGTAAGTGTCGCATCATGAAGGACACCTTCGAAACACTTGATACAACCTGTAAATCATGTTATAAGAAGAAGCCCTATCATTTGACAGTTGGAAAAACATGTTTTTCTATGAGAAATGGTCATCTTGGCAACTTTTGGAAGATCAATGCTCCCCTACTCATATGCAGGGAGCACTAGCATTCTTTGTCTATCTAGTAGGTGTTACAAGGGACAAACTCTCTATGGCCAAGGGTAAACCACAACAGACAAGTATGACTACAGAAATAAACTCAATTCCAACATGTTCTATATGAACTAATGTGCAATACGAGGAAGAAGCCTACCTCGATCCAATCGTTTGATGTCGTTCCATCGTTGAGCACTTTGACCCAAAGCTTTAAACCTGCAAGAAGTTATCAACAAACAAGCGATGCAAGTATATAGTGACAGTATATAAAATGAGTTAGCACAAGGCAAGGGTAAAAGGCTGAAAAACTCAGACCCAAAGTGAACAAACTCTTTCCAACTGCGATACTACAAGAAACACAAAGAAAAAAGAGCAATGTGAGAAGAAAAAATACTTCAACCCTTAGAAGGAAGATCTATCCCTAGTGGAGTCTCCAATTCTGTGGAGGATCCCCAGTGGAGTCACCAATTCTATTACAAGGGAAAAACTCTCTATGGCCAAGGGTAAACCACAACAGATAGGTATGACTGTAGAAATCAACTCAATTCCAACATGTTCTATATAAACTAATGTGCAATATGAGGAAGAAGCCTACCTCGATCCAATCGTTTGATGTCATTCCACCGTTTATCACTTTGACCCAAAGCTTTACACCTGCAAGAAGTTCTCAAAAAACAAGCGATGCAAGTATATAGTGACAATATATAAAATGAGTTAGCACATCATATAGCACAATCCATTAATAAACATTTCAAACATGCCAATGGATAATAATCATATATTTGAAAGATATTGATAGGACAGGAAATGAGTATTTCTAGTAATAATTGATCAACAGAAGTATCAACATTACAGACTTCTGTGTCGGCATGGTTCGAAACCTAGACACCAAGTTCCTTCCAACTGGGTCTCCACCACTTCAATCCTCCACCAAAAGCAAGCTCATAGCAAAGAGATAAAGAGATCCTCTTGACAATAAGGGAAGATCTTTGGGGCTGAACACCGTGTTCAGACTTGAGGGACAAAGGGATGCAGACTCAATATGAATTTATTTCTCCAGAGTAACATTTCTCTCAAAGTTGAATGCTTTCTCTCTCTTTTTCCATAGCTCTAAATTGTTCTCTTATAGCCTCCAGAATGCAACTGAAGGGCCGAGTCAGAATGTTTGCAGTATATGGAAGGCCAAAGATTAGAGATCTTCTATCGTGACATGGAAACCCGACCTCATTTTGTATTTTCTGGCACAAATCCCGATATACATGAGCTGTAGTGGAGCATCAAGTTTATACACATCTTGCAAAGCCATTAGGGAGTGTATATGTGGAAAAATATATATTTTTGGCTCTGGATTTATCAAAAAGGGGGTTGATAAGTCTGCATATGGAAATGGAAAAAGGACCTCTATGCAAGATAGCTATGGTGAGGCAAATCTTGCCATAACAGATGCCCCCTAATGTGTGAGACCATATGAGTATTTGTGATGGCCGAAATACACTATAAATAACCTAAAAGTGGAGTGGTAGAGAACCAACAGGACGAACTCAATTGCTCATTACATTATGTACTGATTTTTCATACATGGTTGCCAAGAATACAATGCAGATCCATGTGGAAAATATACCAACAAATGTTCATGGCCATGAGTAGGCAAGTATAAATGCGGTTACATGCTAATAACTATCATAGTCACAAAGAAGGCCCAGTGAAACCAGTCTCAAAATCAATATGAAGATATCTGTATACCATGGGGTACAATCTAATCTCCCATCATCGCTGAAGTCAAATAGGTATTGGTCCAATGAAAAGGAAGCAACAACTTAGGAAATATGCATCCACAAAGTGATGTCTTCAAGTCTTCAATACAATCCACCGATGGTGCAAGTCTACATCATGTGAATAAATGAGTTGAGGTCGAACATGACAAGACATCGTTTGATTACCGATCATTGAGGTATACCATTAACAAATGAAAGACAACCTACCAATGATGAAAGTAGGTATCAAGGCATCGAGTACATATCTACAAATGTGAATAAAGGAGTTGGTGTCGAACACTTGAGAGATCCATTGATCAGGAGACATTGATGTATTCCCATCTGTCAATGGAGAGAGAGCCTACCACTAATGACTGCAAGCCTCAAGGTACTCATAAAACTCTAGTTCTCATATCCAGTATACATGAGAAAAAGTCAATGGAAAGAGATCCGCTAAAAGGAGAGCATTAAGGAATCTCTCATCAGTCAGTACGAGGAACAAAGCAAGATCTTCATGTTTTGGTGGAGATCAGACGAAGAACATGTTCACGAACCAATGACCCTGTGCATCTTTCGTGTGTGCCAAATGCAAGCGGTACATGAAAAAGACCATGTGAATAACAACCAATGATGAAAACTACTGACAAAGGCAAGGAAACCACCAATAAGGCTAATGGCATCCAAGACACTGCATGAATCCCAAAGTGTGAATAGATGTCTTTCCGTCGAACACAAGGGAAACCACCCAGTCAATGACCCATGATGAAATGTCGATTGATGGGTT
>CBVK0100031154.1:0-14150 GCA_900067695.1 Picea abies | reverse complement strand
GTCGTGGAGGCCTGCCACTCGCTGGGAGTCATGCACCGGGACCTGAAGCCAGAAAATTTCTTGTTCTCCAACAAATCCGAGGATTCCCCCCTCAAGAGCATCGATTTTGGGCTGTCCGTCTTCTTCCAACCAGGTTTGTTGGTTGCTTTTCTAAATACCCATTTCATCAATACATCATTTCCTCCAATGTTCGAATTTTATTTAAAAATCATCTTAACCTGGCTCTGATATGCACCTCTGGATGTTGAAGCTATAGGGGGCATTTTAAGGATTATCCAAAAGAGACCCAAAATTGCTCCTCCCGGCAGAATCAGGAGAAAATTTAAGTTCTGCTTGTTTCAATGTATTTTACGTTTTTTGAGCATTTGGGTCAATTCAGAGACCCACAAAACCCCTGTAGGCACTCCGAAATTATAGGTCGCCAAAATTTATGCCAGAATCGTTCGCGGGGAATGGTTCACTAAAGATATTTCTCAAGGCATGACGCCAAAACTACCAGCAGAGTGAAGGAGGATGCTATCATATCAACCAAGGACTTGCACACATTTACCCCACTTACCCCTCCTAGGTTGTATTGTGCATCTATCTTCTCTAATGACTAAATGAATACAAAGTCACATGGCTTGTTTGAATTAGAGCAGCAAGCCTTGCAATTATTACATGCATCACATAGATAACAACCACGAGCTAAAGAGGTCCCTCAAAGCATGATACAAAAACCACTAGCAGAGTGAGGGAGGATGCTATCACATCCGCCCAAGGACTTGCACCCATTCACCCCCACCTAGGTTGTATAGTGCATCTCTCTTCTCTAATGACTAAATCATTACAAATTGAAATGACTATAAAATTTCAGGTCTTGTTTGAATTACAGCAGCAAGACTTGCAATTTTTTTATACATAACATAGATAACAACCACAAGCTAAAGAAATCCCTCAAGGCAGGACACAAAAACCACTAGGAGAATGAGGGAGGATGCTATCACATCAACCTAATGACCTGCACCTATTTACCCCCATCTAGGTTGGTTGTATAGTGCATCTATCTTCACTAATGACTGAATGTATACAAAAATACAAGGCTTGTTTGAATTAGAGTGGCAAGACTTGCCATTATAATAGACTTTGCATAGATAACAACCACAAGCTAAAGAGGTCCCTCAAGGATTGACACCAAACCACAAGCAGAATGAGGGAGAATGTTATCACATCAACCCAAGGACTTTAACCCATTTATCCCCACCTAAGTTGTATAGTGCATATCTCTTCTCTAATGACTTGCAAAATTGCAGATCTTGTTTGAATTAGAGCAGCAAGACCTGCAATTATTATAGACATCACATAGATAACAATTATTATAAACTTGCAATTGCGGTCTCTCTTTGGCTTGTTGTTGTTATCTATGTGATGTCCATAATAATGGCAAATCTTCTGACTATTATTGTGGCATATCTCATGATTGGGGTTTTGTTCCACATCGATACTCTCCTCTTAGCTGCTATGCTCGTAAGGACCAGAATCTTGCAATCCATAATTTGATGGTGTCTATACCTAAGGCAGGCTTAAAGATCCAGGGCTCATCCAAAGAGAGGTTTGTTCTTTTCATTCTCTGCTTTATGTGGCCATTTCAGAGTTTCTTGGTTCAGTTCACCAAACTTCAATTGATGAAGAGCTGTGGCCATTTCAGAATTTCTTGGTTCAGTTCACCAAACTTCAATTGATGAAGAGCTGTTGTAACTTGCTTACCAACTTTGCACCAAAAACACTTCAAGCTCTTGCACTTTGCAATTCTACATTTTACTCACCAAGTAGATGGACTGGGAGAAGGCATTTCTAAACATGATTATGGTTCTCCACATGCCTGCTGCCACTTCACACCCTTTGTCTTCTTCAACTGTCATGCCTTTTAGGGATGGAGTCTTTTAATCCATAAGCTGATGGTCTTTCCACATAAAGATCCAGGTATTGGCTTAGAGAGGTTTACTCTGTTCATTCTCTGTTCTATCTCACTTTGAAGTTCAGTGATCCAATCCGTAGAACCCCAATGTTGAAGGCCTTTTTTGATTTTGAGCTGGCGAGCTCAGCACTCAAATGTAACTCTATGCTTATTAAGTTATTAGGCATCTGCATTCTCATGTTGCTCGCCAACTTGCACACATGCTTCACAAAACGCCCAGATGGCAGATCTTTTTGCATTTTTTAATTCTACATTTCATTTTTCTGAAGGCTGGTTGGGAGAAGGCAGTTTATAAGCATGGTTTCAGTCAGAAAACTATGGTTTGCCAGGAAATCTGTTTTATTTATTTATTTATTGATTCTTTCTTTAATTTAAATTTTTGTTTCGGTCTCTGGAAAATGTGACTTATATTTGGCCAATACATAGAAAATAATACATTGAGTAACTGTACATCAGTAGGTCAATGCATAAACATGCGGATTACCCCTCCTTACATAAGCAAGGAGAGAGCATATCTGCTTTGGCACCGATTTGAAGAGAGTCTATATCGTTTTTGAAAAACCCTATACCTGCTGGAAACTGTATTGCTTCTGATCTGATTTGAACGCTGTGAATTCGCCCATGTGGAGTGGAATGGCTTCTCTATTAAAAGTAGCCCTGCATCGCCTTTTCACAAGAAGGAAATGCCAATCAATCTTATGGTGTTCCCAAATGTTTTTAACTGCCCACATATCATCCATCCATCTTTAAAAATGACCCCAAAGGCTTTGCCAGGAAATTGCATAAGAGAATAGACGTAGGAATCAAAAGAAATTGTGATTTCAAAGGTTAGGTAAACCAGTTGATCTGAGAGACATTGATATCTCAGTCATTTTTTCCCTGAAAACCTTCAAGGAATTGAGGCCCAGATTACATACTATGCATGCAGATACAGTTTCATTTTTTAGAAGCTTCTGATGTTTGTCTGTATGATTTCTACATAGGAATTTAAGTTATGATCACTACTGGTGCCCCTGTTACCCAGAACTGCATCTAAGCTATGAATTGTGACCCTAAAACATTGCTGAGGCTTAAACATGTTTGCCTCTGAACTCACAAATAGAAAATATGGGTAGTTAGGTGCCAAAGATGCTAGTACTTTTACAGATTTCATATTTAGTTTTTACATCTACTTCAACTGACTCATGAGACTGGAGCCCTTAGAACAATTTAAGCGAATTTGAAATGCTTTCAAGGAACTATTGCTGGTGGCCAGGGCCTGTGCACAGTGTATACATGAACACTATAGGGTGGCTTTCTTTCCAAGAGTTATTGTAGGAAGCCAGGGCCTATGTAATGCGTGAAAATGGTTTCTTCCAGTGGATTGAATTCATGCTCTGGCATTGACATCTGAGTTGTCATACCTAAAATATTAACAAGCTTTTAGGAGATTGAAGTTGGAGAAAATCACCCATTAAGTAAACTTGTAGTATATTCGCAAACACAATTTTCAAGGTTAGAAGTTCCTTGTAAGCAGACATGGATATTGACAGGCAAACTGATCATTGAGGATTGTTTTATATTTGATGCAAATCCCACTTACCCCCCCAAAAAGTTCCAAACTTTTTCGAGCTGTTAGTAGGTTGGTGTTGTCTCTAGTTGGATTCAACAGACATAGCATATTTTTAGATACTTTTTGGTTCGTGGCAAGAACTGTTCTCAGTGTACAATCGTAGCATTGAACTGCTATTATGCCATGGCTTTTAAGTTCTATGTGGGTGCACCCTACATAGCATTATATGTGTAGTATACCTGAATCCTGATGAAGGGATAATAGTATTAATAGATTACTAGCAATGATGATAATATTATTAATAAAGGGTCAGTCATAATGATAAGTCATAGTGTAAGGCTATAACCTTAGGGAAAACTACAACTGGTATTGCATTGTAGGAATTCATCAAGTTTGGAGTTATTTGCTTCTTTTTCCCTGTTTGAATAATCAAGACATCAACTTATCAATTCATTAAATTAATTTAGATTACAATTCAATCAGGACTTACATGTCTTGATTAATGTTAGAGGAAAATGTCCAGACCTTTATTCATTCTCAAATTTGCTTTTCCTGCAATAGAGTCCAGCCTAACCCAGCCCTTTGAAGGCCATTTGCTTCACTTGTCCTTCATATGAAGCCTTATCTACATTTTCTTCCCTCAATTGCTAAAAATCGTTTGTGTATTTTGGTCGACAGAGTACATGGCTCCGTCTTGCAACGATACAATGGTATTTTCTAATTTATTATTAAGCCTATTGCTCAAATTGAACATGCGTCAAGTAGATTATGATTCTGTCTGCATTTCAGACACTGATTATTCCTATCATAGGCCGTTGCTTGAAATGGAATAGTAAGTCTCTTTGGAATGCTACTCAAACTTACTAGATTATAGAGAAAGAAAAGAGTTTGTGACTGTAGGACACTCTCCATCATAGTGTTGGTTATATCATGTCCCTTTCAAATAAGTAACTCATTCTGTTTTTTATAAATTTAAAACAAAATTTGCAGTTTTACTGAGATATTGATCATCCATTTAGAACATCCTGCCTAGACAACTAGAAAGTAGGACGCTTTCAGAATAACTTATAAAGTAATGGTGTTTATGGAATGGCCAGTCATAAATATGTAACCATCTTAGGAGTCATAAACCATTTAATTGCTATTCCAAATATGAGATTGAAATGAATCATAAAAGTTAAAACATAGCTGGTCGAGGAAGCTTTAGATACAATACATTCTTTCCTTATGGTGTGGTAACAGTAAATGTAGCAAATTGAAAATCCAGATTTTCGATTTTCTCTTCATACATATTAAGATTGATCATGGTGTGCATATGATTAGTAACATTTTACCTTACATCAAGATTGCACTGATAGGCACGTGGAAATTAAATTCCTTAAACTCTTAGAAGGCAATTATGCATTTATTTTGCTCTAAGAAGACTGCAGCATTTTTTTTGTAACTTTACAAAGCCATAGACTTTATTGACCCATGCGTTTCTTTTTTGCAGGAGAGACATTTAATGATGTAGTTGGTAGCCCTTACTATGTAGCTCCTGAGGTGCTGCGCAAGCATTATGGTCCTGAAGCTGATGTGTGGAGTGCTGGAGTCATTCTCTACATTCTGTTGAGTGGAGTTCCTCCATTTTGGGCAGGTAAGGTGATTGACTTATAATATTCCTGTATGCACAATGGATGAAACTTTGGAGCTCAAGAAGCTATACTCATCCCCATTGGATAAATGTTATTCTGTGCCTTCAGAAACCGAACAAGGGATCTTTGAGCAGGTCCTCCAGGCTCAACTTGATTTCTCATCAGAACCATGGCCTGGGATTTCAGAAAGTGCCAAGGACTTAATTAGAAAGATGCTTGTTAGAAATCCTAAGAAGAGATTGAGAGCTCACCAAGTTCTATGTAAGTATATTGTGTGTGGATCAAGATAAGGATTCACAGCAGCAGAAGCTGTAGTGAGTGAGAATGACGATAGCTTTTTAAGTGATCGAAACGTGGAAGATGAAGTCTTTGTAAAAGTTCATTGCTTGAACAGAGGATGCTTTACTAATATGGTTGAAGCTTGTCTAGGTTGCATTGAATATCTTGTCCTAATATATAATTATTTCCCGACTACTTTATGCTCCAGGCCACCCTTGGATTCAAAAGGATGGTGTTGCTCCAGACAAACCTCTTGATTCTGCAGTATTATCTCGATTGAAGCAATTCTCTGCAATGAACAAGATTAAAAAGATGGCTTTACGGGTAAGATTCTATCACGGTTCTCAATTTCTTTCTAATTACATGCAGGAGGTATATTTAGGCCTTCCGGTGCCAGGGGCAAAATAACTACTGGGAGATAAACTTACTGTTATGAAGGATAAATGTTGTTTTGCACCTACTGTTATGAAGGATAAATGTTGTTTTCTTAAATTAAAGTATAATGTGTTATGCAAAGCCTGGTAAAGTATTTCTGCACATACTTTAACTTTTAAGCAATGATGGAAATAGGAAAGATGTAACATCTGCAACCATATTTACCCTTAGCAGAGTTCTTAATGTGTTACTGTGAGAAATTATAGAGCAGTATAACTTTGTTTATCTGAAATTATATATCTTCTAAGTGGCTTTTATTTCTCTTTTCACTCTGTAGCTCTTTTATGGCCTCAACACAATTGTCTTGCTTTCCACAGTAAGGTTTCGAAACATATTTAACAGGATTCCTAGTTGTGATCAACTTCAGCTTGAAATATAGGGTTTTTGGTTTGAGGTCAAAGATGTCAAGTGGTACATTGTTTCAATCTTAATACTACTTTTCCCTCAATATCTCTACCCAGAAGGGGTTTTGAATTTAAACAAGAAATATATTTGGATATGCTGCTTTCTCCAGATAACGATGTTGGTCTTATGTTATTTATTGACCATTGCATGTCTCTACAGTGAAAGTTCGGGTTCAGTAGCTTCATGCATTTCTGCACAATATATCTACTATGATAGTTTTGAGCACATAACATGCCAATAATAATCCTAGAAGATCTGAGCTTGCACAATTTTAGTGTTTGATGTGAGAGTGGTATCTGATGAAATTGGTTGTCTATTTTAGGTTATAGCTGAAAGTATGTCAGAAGAGGAGATTGCTGGTCTAAAGGAGATGTTCAAGATGATAGATACAGACAACAGTGGCTCAATCACCTTTGAAGAACTCAAGGAGGGATTAAAAAGAGTTGGTTGTGATCTCATGGAGTCGGAGATTCAACAACTCATGGAGGCGGTAAGTGTCAATAGCTGCAGGTTGCACCGAATCTCATATTTAAATACTCAAAATTCTGTCTTCTCTATTTTGTTCCCTTGTGAGAAGCATATGTTTTGGATATTGTGACCACTTGATATTGACAAATCTATTGCCTTGGATACTGTTAGGTTTCAGTAATGTTTTCTTATGACTATCATAATGAATTTGGCAGGCCGACATAGACAATAGTGGTACTATAGACTATGGTGAATTTGTTGCAGCTACTTTGCATTTAAACAAGGTTGAACGTGAGGACCATTTGTTTGCTGCCTTTTCCTACTTTGATAAAGACTCAAGTGGATATATTACTCTTGATGAACTACAACAATCATGCCATGAATTTGGTATTGAGGATTTTCAGCTTGAAGAAATGATCCGAGAAGTGGACCAAGATAATGTAAGATTGTTTCTTGCAAAGCCCCCATACTTGTATGTTGTTGCCTTAGCATATATTCAATTTCAATGACATGCATCTTTGTACATTTCTCCACGTTGGTGTGCAAGATCTTCTTTCCTTGAAGTTGTCTGTGGAATCCAAATGTTGTCTTAGAATCCTCTATTCCTTTGGACTGCTATTTTCAGTGTTTCTAAAGGTCACATTGAGCATAGGAAGATACAAAAAATGCTTGAGGATGCAAATAATTGGAGTTTCAAATGAAAAAATTGCTAGATTTTTTTGAAGAAGTTTGCAGTTCATTTCTGTAATAATGTGTAGGTGAGTGTTAAATAGTTTCACTTTCATCAAAAACCCCAACATTTTCTAAAGAAGGAATCTGTCAAACACCTTGTTCTTCCTATTTGAATGTTGTATAAGATGCAGTATGCCATTTTTGTGTAATGGATGAAAACCATAATGTATGGTTTCAGAATCAAAACATCTTTAGTGGCTCTGACGATAATCTATTTTTTCCCAGAAACAGATGAGAAAATTTCTGATAAATCTTAGGGCCACTTCACATGGGCTGTTAGAGGTTAGAACAGATCGATTAAGGAAAAAAAATATTGCAAAACATTGTATGACAGAAATTTTCACGTAGCTTGAGAAATGAATTTATATTGATGTCCACAGATGACCAAATTAGGTCAACAGGACTCGAAAGAACAGCAAGTAATGACAGCAATGCAAGGAGTGCCCAAAGCATCCTGTCCAACGAATCTAAACTAATAGTAAACAACAGGTATCATTACAAGGGGAGTAAAAAATGGTAAACCTAAAAACTACAAACATGCATTATTCAGTTCAACTTCAATCTGCACAAAGTTTATTGTTAATCGAAACATTAACAGGGTATGTGTAAAGTCCTCAACACTTAATGAACTCAGCCTTAAGGATGTAGCCCTTACTAAAGCATATGGAAGCTGCTAAGAATATCCAACTAATGAAGCTATTTAACTTCTTAGTTTTTAGGGGTGGTATCTCTGAAAACTTGTCTTTCAGACATCATCTATCAGAAACCTCATTCCACACATGTTGCCGAAATGTTGTCATTTTACAGAAACAGGCCGCTTTCATTCTTTTTTTTGATGTCCTCTTTATATTTTTAACCTTGCATCTTTTTATTTAAAATTTCCAATCTTAGTCTAGGAACATTCCTAAAATTACTGGGAATGACTCCCACCTGAGGAACACTCCTGATCTGCATCCCAATTAAGTGGCACTGGGCACATTTTCATGGCATTTTGAGAACAATCTTTACTCGAGCATGAAATTGTTGCAGAAGCTGCTATTCTTTCTGACGGATAGTCTAGCTTTTGTCATTCAAGCAATTCTATGAACAAGAAATTTGTTTCATTATTGGCTAGATGTATGCATTGCTTTGGTGGATGTAATCTTAGTCTAGGAACATTCCTAAAATTACTGGGAATGACTCCCACCTGAGGAACACTCCTGATCTGCATCCCAATTAAGTGGCACTGGGCACATTTTCATGGCATTTTGAGAACAATCTTTACTCGAGCATGAAATTGTTGCAGAAGCTGCTATTCTTTCTGACGGATAGTCTAGCTTTTGTCATTCAAGCAATTCTATGAACAAGAAATTTGTTTCATTATTGGCTAGATGTATGCATTGCTTTGGTGGATGTTCTTCAGTATTCCTGGTGCCTTATTTCAGTTTCATTTACATGATTTGGAATTTATGATTATGGTGAGAAAAATATGTTAGGTTAGAATTGCATTCTACTTTTAGAAATTTTCCTAAAATTTAGTAGCTTGTACCTTCCAATTCAGAATATAGGATGCCATGTGAAATGTCTTACTATTATGACATTATTTTTTATCTCTTTGGTTTCTTTTCTTCTTCTAGCAATCAATATTAGAGAGTCTTACAGGAGTTTTCTTTTATATTAGTTGACATACTCTTTTCTATGAATTGCAGGATGGGACTATTGATTTCAATGAGTTTGCAGCAATGATGCGGAAAGGGAATAACTTTTTTGGGAAAATAACCGCACGAAATAGTACAAGTACTGATTTAATGGATGTACTGAGATTTGGTTAAATTTGACCAAGGAGCCCTTTGTTGTCATTTTGGCACATATTTGTACCCAGCTCCATGTAATTAATTATCCTGCAAGATTCCCCACAATAGTTTTTTCTATGTATTGCACACAATTGATAGGAAGTGATGTTTCCCTTTGTTGAATGTAAAGTTTTCTTGTTATGTTGAGCATGCCAGTTCAATTTTCCCTTAATACAATAAAGAGATGCTGAATATTCCTGACTTGACTGCATTTGACTTACGACATTCCCTTGTGGCTGCAATGTCATGCATTTCATTGAACTTTTAGCTTGAAGGATTGATTGATAAACCAAGGGATGATAAATTGTAGATCCTATTATTATTTTTCTGTATCTGTTAGAAACTCTCAAAGCATTTCCTTATATATATAGGGTAACTAGTTGTAGGGTTAAATTCGGGGGAACAAATCATTCCATGCTTATACATAGTGCACTCGTAGGAGCAATTGATTCAGTATGAAATAAGATTTCGTTAGGTTGGAGAAACTACATTACACTAAAATAAAATGATTACATGACGGCTCATCCAAATCTTAAAATGCTAGATGCTGTCCCCTGTGGAAAGAAGAGAATTGTATGAATAAAATCAATGATTCTGATGGACGTTGACCCCTAATAAATTTAGCAAACAACCTAAATGGAAAGAGTGTATGTCTAGAGCAGGTTATAGATTAAAATACTATCGTAAACCTAAAACCATTTCCTATGGATAGGATTGCCATGAAGGTGCAATATGTAACAGTCCCAAGTAAGTCACATACAACAAAATCAAGTTGCAAATATTGCAAATATAGGATGCACTGTGCAGTTGTAGTGGCAATGTCAAAAGCATACTGATCGATGGCTGCAGTAGACATGAATGCTGCAATGACAGATTGTAGACACCAAAGTAAGGCAGTGTTAAGTTGCTTAAGGTACAACTTTGGAAGATAAAAAGATGGGAAGCCAAAACATTATAGTTCTGGGGAGAAAATTGGACATGCTTTGTGTCACAGAAATGTCTTGTACAGATATTGGCATATGATAGGAAATGTAAGAGAGGAGGAAGAGGATAGTTGAGAGTGTAAGTAACAGAGCTCACAGAGTGAGTGAACTTTAGGTGGCATAATTGTGTAATTCTAATTGTACATGGTTGTTTATACTTTATACTTGAACAGGGTTTACACAATTTTGCTGCATCAGTTTTGGCATTAGAGCAACAAGTATGGGTCAATAAGGGGATTGCCTTTGAATGGGAAAGGAGAGAAAGGTGTATTGTAAGAGCCAGAGGATATGTTGATGACAAGTTTGGAAGAATTTACTCTAGGTACATTGAATGGAACATCATTGAACACTACTTCGTTGATGTAATCGATTGAGATGATGACTTTGCCTTACATTTTCATTGGATGCACAAATCCTTTTTATTTTGGAGCTGACCCAAGGAGTAGCTTAGGATGCAAGACTAAAAGAAGGTTATGCTTCTTCACTACCACATCTAGATGAGGTCTCATTGGCTATCAATATCAATAAACCATGTTCAGAAGCTCCTCTATTTAGAACTCATTGGAGAATAGTTTCTCACGTTATGTTTGACTAGGTTGAGTGCGAATATCATCAAGGAAATGCCTTCTTTCATGGACTCGGTGACTGTTATTTACTTTTCTCCCTACTATGCCATGGTAGACTTCTTGTGCATCTTTGGATGGAGTCTCCAACATTTATCTTTAACATGCCCTATGTGCTTGCTATAATTATAGAAGGGGCTGTTCTTCTTTAGTCTAGTGCTCTATCCATCGTTTGATGACTTGGAGTTGGTATTCTGTTATGCACTCTCACTGAATGACTTATTTGTTACACCATATTTTGCAATGCCTTTCTTTCCTAAGGTGGAATCAGCACCAATAGTGCCTTTTGACTTCCTCATGTTGTTCTTAAACTTATGCTAATTTTGTCTTATAATAAGCATCATCTAAAGTGCAGATGCCGAGCATCTCAAGAACTTTTTGAACTAAGGTAGTGTTAAGTTGCTGAAGGTACGACTTTGGAAGATGGAAAGATGGAAGCCAAAACAATGTAGTCCTGGGGAGAAAATTGGACATGCTTTGTGTCACAAAAATGTCTTGTACAGATATTGGCATATGATAGGAAATGTAAGAGAGGAGGAAGAGGAGAGTTTAGAGGGTAAGTAACAAAGCTCACAGAGTGAGCGAGCTTTAGGTGGCATAATTGTATAATTCTAATAGTACATGGTTGTTTATACTTGAACAGGGTTTACACAATTCTGCTGCATCAGTTTTGGCATTAGAGCAACAAGTATGGCTCAATAAGGGGTTTTCCTTTGAATGGGAAAGGAGAGGAAGGTGTATTGGAAGAGCTAGAGGATATGTGGATGACAAGTTTGGAAGAATTTACTCTAGGTACATTGAATGGAACATCATTGAACACTACTTCGTTGATGTAATCGATTGAGATGGTTACTTTGCCTTACATTTTCATTGGATGCACAAATCCTTATTATTTCGGAGCTAACCCAAGGAGTAAATTAGGATGCAAGACTAAAGGAAGGTTATGCTTCTTCACTACCACATCTAGATGAGGTCTCATTGGCTATCGATATCAATAAACCATGTTCAGAAGCTCCTCTATTTAGAATTCATTGGAGAATAGTTTCTCACGTTATGTTTGACTAAGTTGAGCACGAATATCATCAAGGAAATGCCTTCTTTCATGGACTCGGTGACTGCTATTTACTTTTCTCCCTACTATGCCATGGTAGACTTCTAGTGCATCTTTGGATGGAGTCTCCAACGTTCATCTTTCACATGCCCTATGTGTTTGCTATAATTATAGAAGGGGTTGTTCTTCTTTAGTCCAGTGCTCTATCCATCGTTTGATGACTTGGAGTTGGTATTCTGTATTCACTCTCACTGAATGACTTATTTGTTACACCATATTTTGCAATGCCATCCTTTCCTAAGGTGGAATTAGTAACAATAGTGCCTTTTGACTTCCTCGTGTTGTTCTTAAACTTATGCTGATTTTTTCTTATAATAAGCATCATCTAAAGTGCAGATGCCCAACATCTCAAGAAATTTTTGAATTGGCGTAATCAACACTCCAATGAGCTTGGTGACTAACTTTGCTTCTTCGATTATCACTTGTTGAATGGTAGTGGTTGAATTTTTGGATGTAAGGATGAACCCTCTGACTGGACTTCTATTGTAGGAGCTTTTGTTGTTGTTGCTTCTTCCATTGATTTTTAGGATAAAATTTGTCCTTGACAATGATCTTGAACTTGTCCCATGTCGTACGTCGAGTGGAACGAAGTATCTGTGTTTGCTAAAACAAATTCTCCCAACATAACAAAGCTTGTCATCCAGGTGTAACTTTGTGAACAAAAGTCTTTAATCCTCTGTGTATTGCTTCACTTCACTATATGAATATAGCTACCTCAACTCACTATCAATTCATAAGGCATCCATCTAACCATCATATCACAAAATTTCCACCTTGGTTTCAACTTTGAGAGAACAAGTTGGATTTGACAATGAGCCTCTTCTACCATTTTATTTCAGGTTTACTTCTGGAGGGTCACTAGTGGATAGTAGTCTACAATGTTGCAACAAAGGTTCTTATTTAGCAACTGAGTAATTTTGGTCATTTTCCCATCAATACTCCCATATTTCCCAATTAGATTGTGGCTTCCTACTTCGAGCAATTCAATGTGACTCTATAAATCATTCTCCATTTCTTTCATTGTTTGAGAGCAAGTATTTACCATAAACTTCATATAAACTCTAGCATGTACGTGTGAAAACGATGCTATGATACCAATTTGATCCAAGCAAGAGAGCATTGGTGAACTTAGTGCAACCGCAACACAAGTTGTGACAAGTTTGAATTGCATTCATCGATGTATGGCACGACAAAATAGCTAACTCAAACAAAACTTAAGCCATACTTCAAACCAACATTAACACAATATAATTGGGTAACAAATCAACTTCAAATTATGATTAAATGGGTAAGAATATGTCAACAAGATATGGATGTTATCATGAAGCTCAATACAAACTGTAAAACCCTAGGTCGATCCTGTTAGTAACAATTGTGGTATCGAGGCACAAAGGTACACAGGTCTGCGGAATTGCGATAAGTGCCCAAGCGTAGCACACAAAGAGATCCATTTCGGGCCTAGGTCAAGCGAGCGAACGCTCCGATTTCAACATCCAGGATGTATCCAAAGAGTCAAATCAGCGGTGAGCGGGAAATCGTGATCAGAAAAGCTGCGCCAAGGTTAGCGCATGGATGGTGCCCATAGCATGTTCAAGAATGAATGACAGCCACTCATCCCAAAGGGCACGTGGCACGAGATCTGGTCACATCGGCGTTTCGGCAATCGGGGTTCATGGGGTGAGAGTTTCGTGTTGATCAATATCGCGAAACCCCGAACCCCAATAGCGTCGAAAGCATAGAAACTAGGGCCCGCGATCTCACGAGGTGTTTTCAGCCATCCATCCAGAGGGGACACTTGGTGGCAAATAGAGCCATCTTGGCGCTTCGCCCATCGCGACTCCAACACGCAAAGAGCAGCTTCGTTATTTTCCAATGCGCGAAGTGCCGAGAAAATCCTGGACCGGGGCCCACAGTATCGCCAGGAGAGTTAAGAGTCGTCGGATCTAGAGGGATGTGTGGTGCCAGATCGAGCCGTCTCAGCATATCGCTCATCGCGATGTCAATTAGTAAAGGTTATCCCTTTCATATCCGCGAGCGCCGAAAGAATATGGTCACAGCCCATGGTCACTTGAAAAAAGAAAGGAGTTGCGTAAGGGAGGCCAGAGCGCCGAGTTCAGTTACAGAGAGGATCGTCGCGAT
>CBVK0100031114.1:0-14820 GCA_900067695.1 Picea abies | reverse complement strand
TTAAGATTTAGATATGAACAGTCAAGATATTCAATGAAAAACTATCTTCCACAACAAAGATTGAGACAGCCAAGCAACAAACAATCACAGACTATAAATCATGTGATGACTGGGAGAAGGACATAGGTGAAACACAACAACAATTATAAGCATAACAATCGTTATGATCTATTATTCAGTGAACCAGAATGTTACAACTTCCATAATTATGGACATAAAGATGCAGACTGTCACTTAAAGAATTACAAGTTAGATTTGATCCCCACTACTGAAAATGTCAAAGTTTGGAAGAAGAAAGTAGATGAAAAATGTGGACTAGTGCTATCAGCCCAAAGAAAAAAGAATCCCTGGTATATTGACAGTGGATGCTCCAAACACATGACTGGAGACAAAAGTAAGTTTCTAACTCTAAGTGATAGCAAATCAGGGAATGCAACTTTTGGAAATGATGCACCAGGAAAGATAAAAGGTAAAGGAATTGTAAGTTTGAGTAATGGAAAAAGGAAAGCTCAAGATGTGCTATTTGTAGAAGGTTTGAAACATAATCTGCTTAGTGTCAGTCAAGTCTGTGACTGAGGGTGTGAAGTTGTTTTTACCTCTAAAGACTGTAGAATAAAATCCGTGGATTCAAGACAACTAGTTGCAAAAGGTATAAGAACATAAAACAATGTCTATGTATTAAAAGAAGAAACAATGACTTGGTCACCTAAAATTTGATCACATAATCAAACTTAGAAACAATGGGGCAGTAAAAGATCTTCCAAAGATATCAAAGCCATATGAATCTATTTGTAAACCCGTCAGATAGGAAAGCTTACTCACACTCAGTTCAAATATAAAATCTTTCCTTCAACAGAAAAACCTCTCCGGTTAGTACATATGGATCTATGTGGACCATCAAGGAAAGAAGGTATAGGAAAAGAAAACTACTTTATGTTGATTATTGATGACTATTCTAGACTAACTTGGGTTGCCTTTTTGAAAGAAAAATCTGAAGCATTTGAAAAATTCAAAGTGTTTAAGGCTTTGACTGAGAATCAAATAGGAAAAATATTAAAGGCAGTAAGGTCTGATAGAGGAGGAGAGTTTAGTTCAGGGAACTTCAAAAAGTTCTGTGATAAACATGGGATCAAAAGAGAGTACACAATTTCAAGGACTCCATAGCAAAATTGAGTTGTTGAGAGGCAGAATAGGTCAGTACGGCAAATGGCAAGATCAATAATGAATGAAAGGAACATACCTCACACATATTGGGTGGAAGTAATTCATACAACTGTTCATATTCTTAACAAAACTCATCTCAGGCCACATAGTGACAAGACTCCTTATGAACTATGGTTTGGAAGACCTACTTCAATCAAGCATTTTAAAGTCTTCAGGAGTAAATGTTATATCAAGAACAATGATGAAAATATTGGCAAATATGATGAGAGGGCTGATGAAGGTATCTTCTTGGGTTATGCTACAAATAGTAAAGGGTACATATGCTACAATAAGAGACTGCATAAACTAGTTGATTGTATAGACATAAAAGTTGATGAAGAAATCCCGGTTAAGAATGTAGGCAGTGCTGAACCAAGAACAAAAGATATAGTTGAAGATGAAGATGAACAGGTCCAAGGGTCAGAAAGAGAAGAATCTGAATCAGATGAAGACATGAATACTCCAACTGACACAAATCAACAAAAAGAAGCAAAATCACCTCTCATAATTATTAGAAAGAATCATCCTGAAAATCAGATAATTGGAGATATAAATAAAGGAGTTCAAACAAGAAGGAAATTGATTAAAGACTTAGAACAATCTCATATTGCCTTTTTATCTATGACTGAACCTAAAATTTTTAAGGAAGCTAGCCAGGATGATGATTGGATTAGAGCAATGAATGAAGAGTTTGATCATATTGAAAAGAACAATACTTGGGAACTTGTCCCTAGACCTAAAGATAAGAATGTAATAGGTTCCAGATGGGTGTTCAAGAATAAAATGAATGAAAAAGGGAAAGTTGTTAGAAATAAAGCCAGACTGGTCTGTAAAGGGTATGCACAAGTTGAAGGTCAGGACTTTGATGAAACCTTTGCACCAGTGGCAAGATTGGAAGCCATCATAATATTTCTTGCCTATTCATGTCATAAAAACTTTAAAGTTTATCAGATGGATGTTAAGTCAGCATTTCTTAATGGAGATATAGAGGAAGAAGTATATATGGAGCAACCTGAAGGATTCTCATTGAAAAATAATCCTAATTATGTTTGTAAGCTAAATAAGGCCTTATATGGACTAAAACAAGCACCACGAGCTTGGTATTATAGATTGGACAAATTTTTACAATAAAAAGGGTTCAAGAAAGGTACTGTTGACATTAAGTCTGAAGGTGATAATTTACTAGTTGTTTTGGTTTATGTAGATGATATTATTTTTGGCTGTACTAATGAATCATCTGTCCAGTGGTTTTCTAACTCTATGCAAACAGAATTTGAAATGTCCATGATAGGAGAACTGCCATATTTTCTTGTCTTACAAGTAAAAAAAAGTTCTACAGGAATATTTATTTCTCAAAAAAAATACTTGAAAGAGATGTTGAAGAAATTTCAGATGGAGGATTCCTCTCCTGTTAGTACACCTATGGTGGTTGGTTGCAAGCTGAGTAAAGATGATATCTCACATGATGTTGATCAAAGGTCATATCGCTCTATGATAGGAAGTCTTATGTACATCACAACATCACGACTTGATATAATGCAAGTTGTTAGAATGGTAGGTCGTTATCAGTCAACACCTAAACAAAGTCATTTGGTAGTTGTCACAAGGATATTCAAATACTTGAAGGGAACAATGAATTATGGTCTGTGGTATCCCAGAAATCAGAATTTTCAGTTAACTGCTTATTCAGATGTAGATTGGGAAAACTGTGTTGATGAGAGAAAAAGCACCAGTGGAGGAGCATTCTTTCTGGGTGACTCATTAGTTGCATGGATTAGTAAAAAGCAAGGATCCATTTCATTATAAACTACAGAGGAAAAATACATTGCTGCTGCTACTTGCTGCACACAAATTTTATGGATGATACAAACTCTTGCAGATTTGAAGGTAACTTACACTGATCCCATTCCAATTCACTGTGATAACACCAGTGCCATTAGTGTCTCCAAGAATCCTGTTCTTCANTCCAAGAATCCTGTTCTTCATTCCAAGACTAAGCATATTCCAATAAAGTATCATTTTCTTAGAGAACAAGTTACAAACAAAATTGTTCAATTGAATTATATACCTTCTACAGAGCAGATTGCAGATATATTTACAAAACCATTAGCAGCAACCCCTTTTGGATATCTTCGTCAAAAGTTGGGGGTTATAATTTCTTTTGTCTAATTTGTTCATCTGGTCAAGGGGAATACTTATTGCATATCTGGTGTATTTATAAGATGCTTCTAGTTGACAGGGGGAGTATGTACTGCAACTGCTCAAGGGGAGCATGTTTCTTCTTTGACATTGATGTCAAAGGGGGAGAAAGTGTGGTAATTTATTTCAGGAAGTGATTTCAAGGATTCTATAGGAAATTTACAGTGGTTGCCATCAATGCCAAAGGGGGAGAATATTGACAACTATTTAACAGACAACGCATGCTTGTATGCTTGTCATTGATGGCAAGTACAATAATGAATATGACATGAGTATAGAAAGTATGTAATAGATGGGCATTATCAGAAGACGCTGCAGAGAAGATTCAAATAAGCTCAGAAAAGATAGTGCAGAGGATTGTTGGCAGATCATCGATGGAAAAATCAGAGTAAGAGGAACAAAGTAAGCTTGGGAAGAGAAGCATCATTTCTGATCGTTGGATCCCATTTTAATTCCCGAAAGAAGGAGGACCGTCAGATCTAATTGTAGACAAGAAGAACGCGCAGAAGAGGAGGACATATCTCAGGCGTCGGATCTAAGAATAAGTTTCGACCATTGCTGGATCAAGGAGACCTGCACGTTCATTAAAGTACAAGGAGAAGTGGGCTCACAAAATCTCGAAAGAAGGAGGACCATCCATCTTTAGGCAGGACACGTGGCGAAAGATCATCATGTCGCTGACTGGAAAGTCAAAGGAATGGGGTTCCCTAACCTCTCGAATTAGCGATATGCAAAATCGCAAAACTATCTTAGCCATCAGATCGAGGTTTGTTTTGGACCATTGATCCAGCTCCATCTCAGAGTCTCGCCTATCGCGACTTGAAGTGACCAGAACCTCCATCTAAGGAACAGTGAGATGCGAGATCGTGAAAAGATCAGGATTGTCGTATCACCAAGAACATGGACCGTTGATCTGAGCTCCATCTCGTAGCTTCGCCTATCGCGACTTGGAGAGGCAAGAAACATAACCACCGAAATCATGATATGCGAAATCGCGATTTAATCGCAGCCGTCAGATCAAGGTGTGATCTGGATCGTTGATCCGACTCCATTTCGGAGTTTCACGAATCACGACTTGGAGAGGAAAGAAACATAACCACAAGAACACGGAAATCGCGATATGCGAAATCGCGATATGATCTGATTTGTTGAATCAAGATCAGATCTGAATCGTCGAATCATAGGACAAGTGGCAAGCGATTGGAATTTCCCTGACTTGGAGTCAACGAATCATGGTGTGGAAACTCGTGAAATATGAAGTGCCTTTTTGGCATAGCCTATGGTCGTCGCCGATGGTCATGAGAAGTGAAGGAGTCAGTTCAGATAAGCTCCATTTCGGGGTTTCAGGGATCGCGACTTGGAGAGTTGAGATGCCTCATCTCCAGATTCACGAAATACGAAATCACAAAAGTTCTTTATGCATAAGCACGTGGTCACATCCATTGGACACATCGATGGAAGATGGAGGAAGAAGCTAGAGGTGATAAGCTTCACCAAAGGGATCTTGAAATGCCGAATTACGAAATGGAAAAACAGACACAAGATTCTTTATTCTTAATCCAACGGTTCAGGTGAGTTTGAATATGATCAGAGGGATACTGTTCCATCTCATAGTTAATTGACCAGCTACAAATCTATTAGCTAAACTGAGTCATGATTCTTGATCGGTTGGTGTTTCAATTGCTGAGACAGTTTTCTTTTGCCTAAGAAGATGCGAAGTGTAACTGCTATGGGTACGGTGCATAAAATAAAAAGATATAGACTGTACATGGTTGGTTGTTCTAGACAAAAAATGAATTAAACTGTAAGAAAGGGAAAATCACAGGATGCGCAGTGTGAGACTGAAAATATGCACAGTGTGAGATAAAACTCAAAGAAGAGCAACAGATGAGGTATAGAGTTGAAGTAGAGCATAATGACATAACAAGTTGAAGAAGAGCAGAATGACAGAACAAGTTGAAGCAGAGAAGAATTGCAGAACAAACAAAGGAAGAGAAGAATTGCAGAACAGTTAGAAGAAGACCAGATTTACAGAACAAAGAAGAAGTGGTAAGAATCAATTTATCGGTGTAGTTGGTTTTTTAATCTTTCATTTAATATTTCAGGGTGGTCAGGAGGTGCTAGGGAGGACTGTTGTCCTCAGAGGTTCAAGTGGGATCTTGAACACAGGGAGTTGTAGCTTCCATCTGGTTGCAGCTAGAGAAACCAGGGTGGCAGGGTGGTGCAAGGGAGAACAAGTGTTCTCTGTTATACAGGTTGGAGCATGTGTAACTGGAAGTTGGTGCTGGAACATTAGGGGAGTTGGTGCTTCCTTCTAGTGGGTGCTAGAGAAACAAGAGAGTTGGTGCTCTCAAAAAAGTTGGAGCTTGTAAAATAGAGGTAGTAACCTCACATTGAGTTGGTGCTCAATTATAGATGATGTACAGAACTTAAAAGACTGCCTATCATTTCGAGGAAGAAGAGGTTTTCTCCCTTTATGGGTTTCCTCTTGAAAAACTGTCTCTGTGTATATCTTATGTGTGACTGATGCTCATTATTTATATCATCTATATGTTGTATAATATTTGAAGAAAATTTAAGAATGGTTTAATAGATTTATTATTGTTTAAGCACAGTAACAACTGATTCACCCCCCCTCTCAGTTGTCTTAGTAATTTCAACACATTACCCATCAAATTGGTTTGGTTCCCGGTGCCAAAATTCCAAATTAGGTTGCTTACAAGATGACTCCTCTAGAACATGAGGAAATGAGGATACAAATTACAAAATTATTAGAAAACATATTTGTAAGGGAAAGCATGAACCCATGTGCCACACCTTCCCTACTCTCTCCCAAGAAGGGAGGAAAGAAATGGAGTTCATGTCATATTCTATAGCCATTCACAAAGTCATGGTGAAGTATGCGTAGTGTGTGACAATCCTCGAAAATGGGATTTATCACTACCCCAAGTTGAATTTTTCCTTAAATCCAGCATAAACAAATCTACATGTAAATATGATTTTCAAGTTGTATATGGTGCCAATCCCAAATGAGTTATGGACTTGATTGATCTTCTTGAAAATCCATATATCAGTTCAGATGCTACAAATTGCGTGGAGAATATTTGTGAAATACATCAACAAGTTGAGCACAGATTGCAATGGATGAATGAACAATATAAGAAATTACATGTTGAACTACACAAGAGGATAAATGTTTTTCAGGAAGGAGAAATTGTCATGGTATATTTACACAAGGAGAGGTACCCCAAGGGTACTTACAAAAAATTAAGGCCTAAGAAATTTGGTCCTTGTAAAAATAAGAAAAAGATAAATGAAAATACTTGTCTGATTGATCTGTCGGAGGATCTAGATATCAAACCTATTTTTCATGTTGTTGACCTTCACTCACACTCAGCTGGAACAAAAAATGATCAAATAGATGATGGTCAGAAGGAGAAGGAGGACAACTAGACCCAAGACTTGGCAAAGAAAAAAAGAAAACAGGCTGAACAAGTGCTAGACACCAAATTGACTGCAACACGTTCGAAGTCATATAAGATTTATTTTGTTAAATGGGAAGGTCTTCCAAACTCCTACAACATTTGGATCACATAGGATAATCTACTTAAGTAAATCTGAGGAACTAACCTTGTGATATTGAACCAAAAGAGGTGGAATTTTTAAAAGGAGGGGAGGATGATGCGGAGAATCTGTCACATTCCATATATGACTGGCCACATCTATCAGTTCTAGGCCACTCTATTCTGTGATTTTAGATATATGTTTTAGTCGGTGTCTCTCTTAATTAGTAAAATATTTCAACAATCGATTTGATGGAGGTTACTGTTAAATTCATTAAAAATTACCAAGGACAAGTGTTTCTCATCACCTAGGCGCCTTTATGAATTAATTTCCCTAGTGAATTAATTTCATGTGATGTTCAATTAAAAGTGACTTTATGATAAGTTAATGAAGTGGGTGATTGAAGGGTCTCTTAAAAACCACTGTTGATCTAATCTAACCTCCATTATTAGATCAAGTGACTCTTCAACTTCCCTCAATGAGACAACTTTGGGATTGAGGCACCCCTCATTTGACACTTCTTCATGAGTTTTGGAGAGTGTGTAACACCCTGTTTTCCCAAATTTGTAATTAATCATAAAATAGGAATTACCATGCTAATGCATGAGGACAATGTAAATGTATTATTGTTTGAGTTGCCAATGACTGACTGTGGGGGTGAAGCCTTGAAAGTACCGGCCATGATATCACTAGAGGAAGAATGTGAAAACTATAAGAGAGGGTTCATTATGACAAATAACCCCAAATTTCCCTTGATGAGGATGACAACCTCCTTCGGATCCCAAGGAGAGAAATCAATTAATGAGGAAAGGACCGGTGGTTGAATTATAAACCACCCCCATGAATGGAAACATGGGTTGTCATCCTGAAGTACCGCAGGGACCTACAGACCTGAGCTTCCTTCTGACAGAAGGAACAGGATGGGTCGACAAACCTTCCAAGGTAAGAGGGATGTACACGGGAGAGGAGACACCATACAAAGGGAGCGTAAGCTCGCAAGGGAGATGCGGGGAGCTCTCCAGCGAGTCACAAAATGAAGGTCGTGAGCTTGATGCCGAGGAGCATCTAAGAAACCTCGTTGAGGCCATAACCGAGAGAGAAAGCTCTGAGTTGCAGAGAACATGACCCGAGCAGAAGATGGGACAGAGACATAACCTCTGAGCACTGTGAGAACTCCCTGGTGATATCATGGCTTGGCACGGGGATGGAAAAAGTGCTAATAATGAATGCCTCTGAGCCTACGGTCGATTGGAAGGATGAACACCCACAGTTAGTTGGTTGGCGGCAACTTGTAATAGATAAGAGATTTCCTACCCTATGTAATTTAGTCGCAACCATGTATGAATTGGTTATACTATGTATGTTTCAGGAATTGTGCATATTTCTTAATGGATATATTGTATCTCCCCTATTTTTGCTTGATTGTATAACTAGGCCAATAAGAAATTATATGGTTAGGAGATGATTTTATACTCGTAAATTCTTGTGTCTCGTGGAGGCATAAACCAGAGTCATGAACTGTGTGTTCGTCGACCCCGGACACAGTTTCATGTATGCATGCCAACCCTCTTAATTGTTTAGAGTCCCTTGGAGGATGAAGTTTGTTAAGATCAGGAGAGGTAGTGCAGATCAACACAGGCTCTCTGGGAGGAAAACCGAACCTAGAACTCCTTAAGTCCTGGACAAGATCAGGAAGGATCGCACCGTTGTGTGCAAAAGCCCTGCATGGAGTGCAGAGGTCGAGAAACCCTTTGGAGGTTTGAGAGCGTATGAAAGCTCAAGAGTGACAAATAGACCGTGATCGAAATCGGATCTGAACCATTGGTTCAATTCGGGGAAACAAAGGTGAGGATTTCCCCAAAGTCCTGAAGGGTGAATCGCTGATTCACAGGGGAAAATATGGACCGTTGGAGCCTATGTCCAGACAGTCGGAGAAGAGTGCACAGGAAAATAGATATGAACCATCAGATTGAGCGCAGGGGACTGATAGCCATTGGATTCTAGGAAAGGCACACGAGGTTTAACTTGGTTTATGCAGGGGAGAGAGGACTCATCAAAGTCCTTAAAATCCCAAAGTATTCAGAACCGTCCATCGACACAGAACACGTGGCAGTTGGGTAGCATTTCGCTGACTCGCAACTTGGAGTGGTCAAATGGTAAGACCGCACGAACTCACGATTCATGAAATCACGACATGATCGTGGTCGTTGATCCATGAGTGATCTGGACCATTGGTTTAGTGTGAATAACTTTCGACGTTTCGACATCCGGGAAACCAGAGGGAAAGACCCCTCGTCTTCATAAGTCGCGAAATCCCGGTATATGAAACCCCGATGCGCTCTGTGGATGAGCCGATTTAGTGTGAATAACTTTCAGTGTTTTGGCATTCGGGAAACCAGAGGGCAACATCCCTCATCTTCGCAAGTCGCGAAATCCTGGTATACGAAACCCCGATGCGCTCTGTGGATGAGCCGGTTTAGTGTGAATAAGTTTCGACGTTTCAACATCCGGGAAACCAGAGGGAAAGACCCTTCATCTTCGCAAGTTGCGAAATCTCGATATACGAAACCTCAATGTGCTCTGTGGATGAGTTTGCAAGTCGCGAAATCCTGGTATACGAAACCCCAACGCGCGATTAAGACTGAGTGTCTTTCAACACCCTTAAGATCAAGAGAAATAGTAACCGTGAGATCCAGATCAACGAGGGTCATTGATATCATACACGAATTCCCATATTAGAATTCAGGGAATGGAGTGACAAGAGATTTGGAGTCGCTGCATTTCGAACTCCCGGTTCATGAAACTCTGAAAAGATCTAGACCGTTGGATCCAAATCATTGAGGATCGTTGGATCTTGTACAAGAACTTGCGTATCAGAGTTTGAGGAATGGAGTGACCAGTGGTTTGGGTCATTGCATTTTGATCTCCCAGTTACCAAAATCCCGATATAGCTAGGTCAGTCGGATCAGGGGGAGACTCGCAGCCGTCGATCTCATCGAAGGTAAGATTTCGGGTTTCGGGGTTTGAAGAGTCGAAAGACTTGACTCTCTTGCATCGCTGAGTCGCGAAATGCAAAAGGCGCCACTTGGTTTGGCTTGTGGTCATAACCAATGATCACATGGAGGTGGATAAGGGAAGAGCTACCCTGCGCTAGGCCCCCGTAGGAATTTGGGGATTCTGTCCCTCGAAGAAAAGATGAAAAATCAAAAATTTTATTTTTTGCCATAGTGGGTATGTGAAAAATTGGTATGAGAGCATGGTTACAACACTTGGCCTGCTTGGGATCATGTACGAGTCACGTAAGGAGATATTGTTATCTACATTTTCTCTTTAAGGAGAAGGACTGCAGAATGAAACTATAATTTGGGAATTTCTACGGAATTCTAGCAAAGGAATTATATTGTTCCTTTGTCAAAATGATAACTACTCTTATAGGAGTAGGGATGCACTGATCAATATTACTGATAAGACCTGAGTATGAATAATAGAGGTGGAATAAATTGTGCTATGAAGCTGCACGAGCCAGAAAAGGGAAATGAACTGAGTTGTTCTGATATAGTGTGACGATGGCTACCTACTAAAGCAAGTAGAGTCTCTTGCAATTGAGATGGTTGGTTAGGTAAGAATTAAGATCCTCATGAAGAATTCCTTCATGATTTAGGAAATCTGGTAAGGACTAGTAGGATCCTTAGAAAGTTATAATTACTGTATTATTAAAAGACTAAACCCTGAGCATATAAATCCTCACGATTGAGAAGAGTGATGAAAATATGTAGGGTCAACTTATCTGACCTATAATGGTTAGAATCGACAACAAGGATAATCTGTTTAAACAAGATTAAGAGGAGTCCTTTGGGACTGTTGCTAATTCCCAAGAGTGACCCTTTTTGGTTGTTCCCATAAAGAGAGCGTAACATCTGTATGAGTTATGACTATGAGATTAGTCCTGTAAGTAACTTAAAAGCTCAGAAAAGATAGCGGGGAAATTTCGTATGCCGAGTGTGCATATAAAAGCAAGCTTGTGTTAAAGTTTGAAAGCTCCGGAGGTTGAACAAAAAGGTTGATTCCATAGGAGTTGATGCCAAGTTCGTGGCTGTAAGTCATTGAAAATATGAACGGACGGTGGAATTCTCGGAGGGAGGAATACCGAAATTCTGTGAACCATTAGATCTAGTAGATCAGCGGAGAAGATAAGGATGATAACCTCTCATCACTCACAAACTCAGGAGGAACAGTATCTGTTAGATTGGAATCAATGAGAGTCGTTGATCTAGAGCTTCGAGGTTTTGGCTATTGGGAAAATATAAGCGAAGACTTTCCCAAAGTCGCACAAGGTAAATCATTGATTCAATCAGGGTCGTTGGTTAGTGGATGACCTGAACCGTAGATCCGGTGTAATCAGATCTTTGAGAGTCGAAGGTTTAGAAGTCAACGGGCAGAGTTTTGAGAACTCACATGTCATGAAACCCTGACATCCAACCTGAGTCGTTGGATCGAGACAGGCAGTGGATCATTGATCTGATGCATACACATTTGGGGATTCGAAATCGGGAGTTAGGAGGTGAAGACTCCGCTAGAATCCCGAAAGGTGGAAAGCTGAGATTTGATCAGGACCGTTAATTGGCAGAGAGATCTAGACCGTGGGATCCAGGTTGTTGGATCCTCATGGATCAGAAGTTTGGGAAACGGTGGAGCATTGTCCGCAGATTCGCCGAAACACGAGATCCTGATGCGTGTCTAGGAGTTGACCCTAGGTTCTGAGAGAAGGGTCATGTGAATAAAAGAGCCGAGAAAACCTTATTCTCAGTCTTTTGGGTTTTCGGATTTCATGGATCGAGGAACCAGAGTTCCTTGCAACAGGAATCCTGAAATTGTGAAATACGAAGCGCCTTTTTGTTCGGATCGTGGTCACTACCGGTGGTCACGTGAGGAGAAGGTGTGAACTAGTATGATGAATACTTAGTTGTGTTCAATTGTACTTGAGTGCATTAGTTTAATGCATTATGAAGCTTCATAATAGGAAGCCTGATATTAATACCGGTGAGGTATGAATGATATTAAACGTGTAAGTAATGCACATGTATGATGTAAGAGTATAAGTATACTAAAGGCCCAATATGATTGTCCTGATGAGTGAAATGTGAAGGAATTATTGCTCTTTTCCAAATTAAATGAATACTATGGAGGCATAGTTGACTCCATTCTGGGGAGTCATGAAAGTTCTGTTCCAAATAATAGCCCGAGGGGAATGTATTCCATTTCCTCAGGAAGTAACAATATAATTAGATGAAAGGCTAAATGAGAAAAGATTCTCTCTTGTCATAATAAGAGACAAATGATTACGCCTTTGAGCATCACATGAGAAGGATTGTGAATGAATCTGAATTGACTGATCTTAACACTAAAGATGCATGTGGGCTGTAAAATATACCTATGGCAACTGCACACAGGCTTACGATAATGAGTATAGCTAAGTAAATCATGGATTTAAGTTAGAAAAAACATAGAACATGTGTTGATGCATAATCTGGAATACATACCAGAAAGGTATGTCTATGTCCCTTAAAGAATGCTTATTAACAAGCTGAAGCTAATTCGAGCTTGAGGCCATCATAGATAGTGATGGATATGCAACAAGGAAGTTGCATGTTGAAAGAGTTCCCGGTGGAGGAACTGTGTAAGGACTTTGTCAAAAGAACAGATTCACAACCCTAATAATTTTTTAAGGTTGGACAATGGGATGCAAGGCCTGTCCATATATAAGAATCCTGGATTACATTTTGAAAGAATCATGTAATTAATAAAAGACTAACAACTGAATATTGACCATTCTGATAACCGAATGGAAGTGTGTAGGATGCACATGTTCATGATCCATTATGAACAAAAAGTTGCTACTAAAGCATGATGATGTATCCTAAGAGTTAGGATGAGCCTAACCAAGGCGAATCAAGGAAAAGAGTAGGAAGATCCTGATAGGGAGTATAATTGCAAAAGTAGAGGAGAGACAGTGAGGCCTTAGAGATAACTCGACTGGGATGAAAATCCCCAGGCTATGTAGAAAGAATTTGAATAAGGGGAGAGCCCTCAATTCTTTCCTTGCCGTGCATTATGTTTTCTATGGGATGAGAAAGCTAGTACATTGATGAATGGAAATGTTTTGACAACATAGTGACGATGGTTGTAATACTGTGAAAACGATTGAGAACTGTTGTGTTGCACTCATGAAGACATTAAGGATAGTGTGATGAAGTACATACAGATATGATGGGACATGTCTGAAAATATTTTATTAATTTAAATGATATGGTACTTTCATTTTAATTTACATGACAACTAATGTGCCTATAGTGTATGTCATGTGTAGAAAGAAATAAGATTGGAACTGTTGAGAAAGACAGTTGCCAATAATGAACAACCTCAAGCAGAGGGTGACCATGGGGAGGCTACGGTCGAAAGATTGTTGACAGGACTGTGAAAATCCCGCTAAAGAACTGTTTATGAGGTAGAGATCAGAAAGAGAGTGCTAGCAACCAAGAACCGATATAAATATATTCGTGCCTATGTGGCACAAGGTATGAAGGGATTTGGTAAGAACCCCTTCTAAAATATTTTATTGTCTTATTGTTATGCATGAACTTTGAAAGGCAGTTGTATGCCTTGGATACCCAAGTAAGGTATGATTTGGGAAGGAGAACCTGAATAATGGAGGTATGAACCTCTGGTAGTAAACACTATTTGTAACCATTGGGAGAATTCATGAAGCGATATGTCATGAATTCATTGACCAATCAAGGAGTGATTAAAAGCATTCATGTGAAACTTTGAGTTCTGGTATACCGATTTGGGGTCGTGATTGGCCTATAGTAGGAAGCATGGTCCTGTTGTAAGAATGAAAGAAAACGAATAAACCATATGAGGAAAAGGTTGGTTAAATTGCAACACCCCATGGCCAATAACCTATCATAAAGTGTGACAAACTTGAAATCAATGCAAGAGTGCATTTGGGTATGAATGTGGCCATGGATATTGGCACATTTGTTAAAACCCTTTGAAATGTTGAATTACGTTTTGAAAAGTTTGGTATGTTGAGATGAGACTAACAGTTTGTTTGGCTGTGGAAAGAATGAATTACAGGAAGCAAAGGGTCATGGATATGGTAGTGAGGTAATCCCATAGGAAAGACCGATTGCCTACTAAGACAAACTGCAAGGAATGGTATTTCCTTTTGAGAAAATTTGATTGTTAGTATGCACAATTCTGAAATTGTTGTGATGAAGTTGAAAATGTGCAATAAAAATGTATGTGCATGAGAACTAACAATTTGATTAGCTAAGGAATGATTGGAGGAAGAAAGAGTCTTGGATATGACAGTGCTGTAAGCCTATAAGGAAGACCGATTTCATGCTGAGCTAAAATGTTATGCGAAGGAAAGTCCCATAATTGTGAATCTGGTTTCGTATGGAACATATTTGAAAATAAACCAAGAGATTGGAAAATTTGTGGGTGACAGATTTGCAATAAAAATTATGAAAGTTGGGATTTATAATGATGTCTCACAAATGTTGTATACCTGTGACACATGTGAGGAGAAAATATCTATCCAGAAGGAACAGATGAAGGTTTTCAAAGATGAAGATGATGAAAAAATGTTGTTGTTGAGCCATGAAAACCCCGTGATAAGCCATGATTGCCTGAAAATTATTGTGTTGAGGTAACACAAGTCGGAGCTATGCCTCAGCAAATAAAGTTTGAGGGATGCCTCGACTGTAAGACTCGATAGAGTCTCTAAAATTTTCCTATGCGAGAAAACCTTGGTAGAGCAAGATGGATCGCCCGAGGGACTGTATAACA
>CBVK0100031104.1:0-20657 GCA_900067695.1 Picea abies | reverse complement strand
TGCTCTTATCTATTGAAATGCAAAGAACTATAATAATGGCATAAACATTAACAGAAAGTTCCCCCTCTCACAAGTTACTCAATTTCAAAGGTTCTTTGTGTCTTATAGAGATGAAGCAAAAGATAAATGAGATGTACCTGCCCAGAACAAAACAACAAAATAGAAAAATGGCACTTTCCAAGTACCAAAATGATGTTAATTCTTCATAAGACAATGAACTCTTGAGAAATATACTAGCTGATATAAAATTGCAGCAATATAACAGTTTACAACAGCAATGATAAATTTGTAACAGCCACAATAATTATGCTCCAAAATGCTTGAGAAAATACTAGAAATGGTAGTTTTAACTAGGAAAATTGATATTAGATAGTCTCAAGCAGTGTCTAGCTAGCATAACATGTCACTTTTGAGGTCAGTTTGTTGTTGTTAGATGGTTGTAGCAATCTTTTGCAACAACAGCAAGTTAGTTAGTGAATTAGGCTAATCTAAGGTTAGTAGGAGCTAGCGAATGTTCCAAGGAAGATAGCTTGAAAGTTGTTTGATCAATCAATCACTAGTAATGAATAGGCTAGTGTCTTCTAGGGTAATGGAGTCAATGATAGCAGCAGCAACTCTTAGAGGGAAATAGCAATAATAATACTTAGTCAAAAGGAGATGGAGAAGATGAGAGAGGTGTTGGTAACCCAAGGCCTCAAGCATCCAAGTCCTAGAGAGATAATTGCTACAAAGTAAGGAAACTTAGGCCCTAGCGATTTCTCTTTTCCTTCGACAATTTGGAATAAAATGTGCAAAAGGCAAGTGGAGTAGGATTACTATAGTGCTACAATGGTAAGGCTCTAGTATCTACTTCTAAACAAGGTGCTCTTCGGGAAATTTTAACAAGTGGAAAATTATAGAGAAAAAGGTAATAACTTATGTCTTTCTCCTAGGGTTTCAAGCATAGTTTTAAAAACCGGAATCGGTACCGAAACCAATCAAGGGTCCAACCTGAACCAGAACCCGAACCGGTCGAACCAGTTTTTTAAAAATTACATAAAATATTTAAATTTTAACGAAAAAAATATATTTTTATGATTTTAAATCATGTTTCCAAAGCTTTAGAGACAATTAGAGACAACATATCCAAAGTCTGCTCATGAATATATCAAAATGACACAAAGTGAAATACATATCTAGAGATCGGAACATAAATACATAATCAAGGAGGATCTAAATGGCCTCTGGCCCTCTACAACATCAAATAATATACTAAGTTAGAGTCGTTGATACTATAGGTGGGAATGCCAATGACAAATACAAAATAACCATAGGGTAGATACTAAAACCGTAGATGGAAGAATCCCATAGCTCATGGGTCGTGACTGTCAGTAGTCCTCCATGTCATAATTATCAAGATTGGCATCACTACCACTGCTCTCTCCTCCATCATCCTCCTCCTCCCTTATATCCAATGCAATCTGTGCATTTGTTGATGTGGACTCTGGAGGATGACCCCTCAAGAGGATCACCATCATCAAAAGTGACCGGCTCTAGCACTAGTTCATTAAGATCCAAGTTGGCTAACGCCAACTCAACATTGTTGTTCAAACCCATATCATCATAAAACACATCCCACATCTTTGTCTTTCCCTTCAACCACTATTCTCTTTGCTTGTATATAAGATAGAGGTTGGTGTGCACATACACTACTAAGTCACCAGACAGGACAACAAAGAGAAGAGTTCAATAAAAGAGTTTATACTTAAGTGAAGGGTACATTTTTACTGGGGTCGTACTCGTGACAAAAGAGTTCAACAATCAATGCCACCAACATCAAGGTACATAAAGGGCTTGGTTCTCTTGATTAAATGTCAGTTCCATACCCTCATACATGATAGAATCCAGTGGACACATTGCAATCTTGAAATCCTACAAACTGTTAAGTCTGTTGAATTTTGAATGGGACCTAAAATTCTACTTTCTCCATATGAAGTCCAATGAGGTTGGAACCACTCTCAAACATCCTGAAACAATTAATGGTAATGTTAAAAATTTAAGTAAAAGGATGAAAATCAAAGATAAAGGAGAGTGTTCATTAATTACTATGGTGGGTGAAATGGAGGGGGTGGGGACCTCTTTAAATAACATTAGTAAGGCAAAATAACCCACAGTTGCACACCAAAACACCTTATAGCTTCTACTTGCATGAGAAAACATGAGCCAAGTACTTCTCTGTTACTTAGGTTTTAGGTTTTAGGTTTTAGGGGGTTTTAGGTTTTAGAAACCAAACCGACTGATTTGGTCATAAACCGGTCAACTAGTTCGGTTTATTGGCCGGTTTGAACCGGTCGATCATCAAACCGGTCAAACCGGTCGGTTCTGATTTCGGTTTGACTGGTTTTTAAAACACTGGTTTCAAGCAAGCAATTTCATAATCGTTAACATGAAATAAGTAAAGCTTACCACAAACATTCATCAACATAAACAAAATGCAGATTTTATAGTTACTTCACCAAGAATAATCAAACTCAAACCCTGGTTGAAGATCTTCCACCATGAAAATAACCAAGAAACACCAAAATTTAGCCTCATCCAAGAAGTGCGCCTAAAATTTCAGCCAATAACCCTAAAAGAAGGCGCAAATTTCAGACTTCACCACTTGTGTGATGAGAGATGATGAATAAAATGAGAGTTTTTTCTCTTATTTATATAGTATCGATGACCTTTAATTACAATTAGGTCATAAAAAGGCATACATGGCCAAATTACATTAAAATCCAGTTTTTACATAAATGACAATAATTAAACCCTAATTTCAACTTCAAGGGTGACGTCATGCCCTTCTAGGGTGACGTTAGGCCCCTAAGGTGGAACGCTAGGCCTCAAGTGCAGGACGATTGGCCTCCAAAGACCCTTAATGCTACCACACGTGCCAACTGGCACACAACTGCCCATCATAAATGAAAACCCTAACTCTCGATGACGTCAAGATCAAAATGATGACATCATGTGCTCTCAAGGGTCAACGTCCAAGTGGAAAGGTAAAAGCCCCCTAGGTCTAGGTCTGTCAGAGTTTCCCTGATGCAACGTCCTTTCTTCTTCCGAGTGCAACCCTCTAGTTTCTCTTTCCCCATGGTGGGGTCACAGCATCCATTTGTTGGGCTTTTAGCCCCATGGAGGTTCGACCTAATCATTCCCCCATATGTACTTGTCCACAGGCAAAGTCCTGCAACAACAAGAAGTATGCCCTCCAGGGGCTCATAAGTCAGAGGGATCATAGCAATGTCAATCACATCTAATAATCAAATTACCCAAACATGTGCATCAAACCCCCCTTTACCCAAACAAATGTTCAAAGACATTATGCAGTTTAACAAGTCAGGTTTGGAGAAGATCTCAAGATGTCCTATTGGGCTAATCCTCCTTAAGTTTGGGGTGTTTCCCAAGTGAGAACTGATCTAGATCATGTGAGTGTGTGTGAAGTGGCGTAGGGGAAATGTTTGGGCAGAGGGTGCAGTGATAACAGGGAAATGTAGATCTTGCCTGTGGGTGCCTCTGTAGCGAGTTGCACCTTATCATGGATGCCATTGTTTCCTAGCCCATTCAATGCCTTTTATTCTTAGTCTTATTGCTTTTGGTCTTTTTTCTTTTCAAGGGAAAAGTTGGGGGACACTATCCTGGCGTGGTGACCAGAGGTGACAGTGTTACCCACAAGCATTTCACGGAAATGAGAAGGTTGACTCGTGATGAGACCCCCTTTCTCTTGGCTATGCCACCAAGAGCCACTAGCTTGGTTTGGTGACCAGATAGATGGTAGTGTCATACCGCTACATGCCCATGGACCTAATAGGCCGGCTCATGATGAGACCTCCCATCCACCAACTAGTACCTTGAGTTTTGATTTATCTTATGGGTCCCCTTTTCTTACTGAGAAGCCTTTTATTGTTTTCTCAAGAATCCCTGGGTGAAGCATCTCAAAGGTTTCATTTTGAATTTTAACTCTTGCCAGCTACTTTTACCCTCTAGGCCTTTCGCCCCTTCTTCCCACAAGGCAAGGTACAACCCTTTCTAATGTGGCAAACCCACTGCCCGAACCAAGGTGGGGGGAGATGAGAGGAATAATGATGGAAAGTGGTAAGTATGGAGGGAATGGACGATGACCTTTCACAGACCCACCCAATGGCAACTCATCCTAAAGGGGAATCAACTTACTAGGGCATTATGTCACCCTCCCATGTATGAACAAGTTAAAGAGCATAATTTCCAAGCAAACGTTATGAAATGAAGGAGAATTCAGTGCAACATATTCAAGTGCTTCAAAAATCAAAGGGACACATACCATGATACTCGGACTCATTACCTCATGGAGCAAGACTTACTGCTACTTCAGGACCAGGCTGGTGGGATGGACGTTGTTGTTGCTGATAGGTGGGTTGCACTGAAGAAAAGATGGGCCCTTAAGGGCCATGCTCAAGTCATCTGGCTCTCGACACTCCATGTCTAGGACCTGTGGACCTCGAGACATGATCTCCTTAGTTGTCCCTAGGATAGGGGATAACAGGTTGAACGTACAATTCCTATGAGCTGGAAACAAACAATCTTCCTTATGCAAATAATGTAAATGTATTGATCTAGTGCATTGGCACGTGTAACCTTATCCACCATGAAAAGAAAGTCCAGTTGAATGTCTAATTCGAGTTGCCTAACTCAAGTTGTAAATGTCAAGTTGCATGCATGTCGAGTTGCATGCATGTCAAGTTGCATGTCAGAGTTGCATGCATGTCATGTTGCATGTTGCATGTTGCATTTCGAGTTGCATGTCAAGTTGCATGTTGCATGTCGAGTTGTCATGCCATTCAAATCCAAGTCTCAAGGGCAAGTTGTCATGCAAAGTCTAGTCACAAGTCAAGTTACTAATTCAAGATGAGTTGTAAAGTCAAGTTGTAAAAGACATGCAAGCTCTTACTAATTCGAGCTCACACTTCTCTTCTTCCCTGTGCCTTTATATACAGAGCTCGACCCCTCTTCATCATTCACTTTGCTATGCAGCGCAAGAGTGAAGGGGGGAGTTTGTTTGCAGGTGTATGTGAGTAGGCAGCGCTTGAATTTATTACAGCTGATACATACACACAGGCAGCACTTAATTATTGCTGCTGATATATATACACAGGAAATGCCTGTATTATTGTTGCTGATATATATACACAAGGCAGTGCTTGAGTTATTGCAAACTGATATATATATACAGTGTATTTGTGACTGTGTAAAAGGGCAACAAGTTTTTATTATTAGTGCTGGTTTCTATCAGAAGTAAAGGACAGTAAAGTTTTGTGTTTGCTGGTCACACAGTCAGGTACTTTTCATGGTGGTTTATTGTACACGATCTTACATATTATTTGCAATAAAGGAAGTTTGTTTGTTGGGGGTTTTTTCGCTGTATAGGGTTTCCCCAGGGTATATGTGTTGTTGATGTGCATGCTTGTAGATCTACATGGTTATTGCTATTCAGTTATAATTATGTTTTGTTGAATTGTATTAAGCTGGAATCTGTTAGAATTAGGGCAGTAAAGCAGAACAAAGGTGTCTTTTAATTTTCAACTAGATCTTATATCGAGAAAACAAGTCTACATTACTTGAACAGAGAAACTAAACATGTGTGTTCAGATCTAAGATAGTTTAATATTGTTAAAGAGTAGATCTAATAGTTCTGATCTACAATGCTGGAATAAATCTTAAACAGATCTATAGATCTAAACTCAAAATGAAACACAATCTGATCATGAGTAGTGAACCACAACTTCAGAAACAAAGAGTAAGAATACAGTCCAGATCTGATAATATTCACTGCTGATATATAAATCTAGATATCTCTAAACAAAAACTCAAAGTACAATCCAGATCTGATAATGATAAGCTTGAATAGATAACTTACCTTGCCCTGAAGACTTACCTCTGAAGATGTCACAACCACACACAAAGATGCAAAACCATTTGTAATTATACTCAGACAAAGTCCAGCTCATAGATCCACCATATAGGTTGGATCTCTTGCCAAGAGATGAATGAACTTTCTTGCCACCAAGGAGATAGGGCCACAAAGACTTCACACAGTCAAACCCTCACACAAACAGTAGGTTTAATCACTCAAACCCTCACACAGAACTTCTGTGGATAAAACCCTCACAAAAGGTAGCTTAAGGAAGGCCAAGGCTCAAGGATAGAGGTCTCGGTCTGAACAGAACTGTACGGGTATAGCCACACCACAACAGTAGCAAAAGGGGTCACACCACACGGCCACACCACAGCAGAAGAGAGGCCGTACCAACAGTCACCCCACAACAGAAAGGAGGCTGCAACAGCAATCACCCCACAGCAGAAAAGAGGCCGCAACAGCACTCACCCCACAGCAGAAAGGGGCCGCACCACTCAGCCAGATCACAATAGAAAAGAGCCGCACCACAGTTACCCCACAGCAGAAGAGAAAGGACCGCACCCACAGCAGACAGGAGGCCAACCAACCAGCCAATACTCCAACGGCAAGTAGACAAGGGCCGCAGAAAAACACCCACACTCCAACAGCAAAAGGAAGGAAGGCCGCAGCACACACAACAAAAAGCCGCAGCAAGAGAGAGAGGATCCGCTCACACTAGAAGCATAAGAGCATAACAATAATAATGTGTGATGTGAAGGGTAGGGGGGGTTTTATTTATAGTTTAGGCTAGGGTACAAATAATAGAAATTAAATTAAAATTATTATTATTAAAAATAACATGTTTAAATTAAATAATTTAAACATGATATAATTAACATTTTAATTTTAAACTTATTTAACCCTTAAGACAAAAACAACATAAAACCCCAAACCAACACAAACAAGGGTAAGGGAGGGTTTGGGTGGGGTTACAAGGTGGCAATACTTGTTCATTCATTTTCAAGGTGACCTTATTACTTTATCATCATTGCATATGGAATACATCCCTTATGTGGTCATGCCCAGCTTCAAGGAGGGTCATGCACCAACAAAGTACCTGATCGAGGATCAAGTTGCCCCAGAACATTTTTGGGGTCTTATCCACCAAGGTGCAAGACCAAGGATCAACCCATGCCCCAGGCATGGGTACCCTGGACCATGTCCAGGGGCCCTAGACATATCTAGGGGCTTTAATTGCTTGGTCCCAGACCAAGAAACCCTTGCCCTAGGCATGGGTATCTTGGACCATGTCCAGGGGCCCTAGACATATCTAGGGGCTTTAACTGCTTGGTCCCTGACCAAGAACCCCAGTCATATACTGGGGGCCCTCTCAGGGGTCTTTACTGCTTGGTCCCAGACCAAGAGCCCCAGGAGTGCACTGGGGGCCCTAGATCTCGGCTAGGGTCTTTGCCATCCTCCCGGAGAATGGCTCTTGCAGCTGCTATAAATTTAACAGAATCAAAGTGTTGAAGAAATTACAGAAATAATCCGCATATTAAATCAAGCTCTAAATTTTAGCATTTTGCTTATACAGTCTAAACCCTAACCCTTCAAGCAATAATGAGCATCTAAGACATGAGTTTTCTCTACTAGTTTGTTGATTCACACTTATCTGAAAAGATCAAATTCGAAGTCATGCTCAACCACGAGGCAAGTCTTCACTGATTTAGTAATGTTCGGAAGCCATCGATCCATGGGTCGCCAAGAAAATACTCTTCGGAATGAGATATCAAATCTTCTAATTATATTACGATAGAACCTTTCCAATAGTAATATGGAAAAGAGTTTTGTCGAAATCATTTATGTCGAAAACCTTGTTACCCTGATGGAATTAGACTCCGACAAAGCCCCTTTTTCGATAGACCTTTTTCTCCGAAGCATACTCTCACGCCAAGTCTCGGAGTGATTATTCTACCTATGTGTCAGCTGGTTATTGGTTTGTAAATTGTGTCTGAATAATGAAAGTTTAATGCTTAAGTGGGTCCCTCACAAAGCTAAGGACATTACTTGGTTAATCCGGTTTGGTTGATTTATTCGTTATCCATAAGCTTTAATTTATCTACGGGTAAAAGTTGGCTCAAGCACATTTATCGAAATGGGAATATACTTCGATACCTTCCCATTGGAGTGAAAAGATTTCTTAACTTTCCCTCTCCGATGACAAACGTTCTAACCACACAATCAGAGAGCCTATCATCAAAGTCATTTTTGTGAACTTTACCTTTCGATACGAATCCTTTCGAGGGTCCACAAAAGAAACAAGGTTAACTAATTCGTAACATCTAACCCTCAGCACACATATCGACACAGACCAAGGAATATTCCTCGATACTCTCTTGACGGAGCCAAAGAGTGATGTGACTTTTACCTCTTCGATGGTGGTCCCTTCCAACTACATGTTACCAAGGCAATCTTGACACAATAACGTCTAATCCTCGGCACACATCCCAAGTACCAGGAAGAATCTAGGCTGCGGGGGAGCGCCCCCCCCCCCCCCCCCCCCCCCCCCCCCCCCCTGCAATTGATTCAACATTCTATATGTTTTATATATATATATATATATGCATCAAAATATATTTTTTTTATGTATTATATAAAAAACGCTTCGCTCCCGGCGATTTTTGAAAATATGCGCTTCCCGCTCCCGCTCCCGCTCCGCGCTCCCAACAGCCTTGGGAAGAATATTCTTTGATACCCTTCCATCGAAATGAAGGATGGTTGTAAATCTATGTTTCTCTAAGAACTGCTCTTTTCGATAACACTCGAAACTATTTGAGTCCAACTATTGACCACCACGCCTCAGATACACGATTCTGAGAGATTTGTACCATCGAATGCATTAATGGCAAAGTGATGTTACATCTGCAACTAGGTTGTCGCACACTCAACATTAATTTCGCAAGTTAGGGCAAATTTATATCTCGATAGTAATCTCAAAACCCTACTTAACTCATTATTTACCTTTGCGAATTTGTCAAAACACTCTACTCTGCATATTGCGATCGTGAGCTAGATATAAGCCTTGACTCCATTTCAAGAATAACAAGCATGCAACTGCTTTAATTTATGCATTATTGTATCGTTATATCTCTTAATAGACATACATTTTTTGCATGTTACAAGACACAACATCTACGTCATGTCACGGCCGAACACCAGAAAGATGAAAAATCCCGTAGCACCTACACCAACGCTTATACCCACAACTAGAGCAGACCCAAAAGCCATCTTGGCAACAGATACTACCTATCATACTGTAGTGGACCATTGCCCACGATATGATGAAATCTACAGGATATTCAACAAGGGAGACTTCTCATTCGAAGACGAAGATTTGGGGGTTTACCAGAACATCCGAAAAAGCTGCATTCACCAAGTGGTTGCCTGAAATATTCTATGTTGCAAAAGTGGGAAAACCTTCTTGTTCTGGTGGGGGACTTTCGTCAAATAGTTTGCGTGCAAACAGTCTTTGTCACAGTTTAATAATTCTGATTTATTTGCAAACAATGTATAGGAAATACACACAATATGTACCCAGAAAACTTATTGCAACTGTAATTATATGGCAGCAGTAATACAATTAGACATTTTCAGAAAGCAAATGAGAGCAATCCCTGACCTGTAGAATTAAATATTGAGCTGCCTGTAAGTAAATGAAAGGTACAGCAGTCACATAGAAGATGGCCAGGCCTGTGTGGAAGTTTTGTGTGCAGCAAATGGGTAGATAATGAACCAGCAGCCTCTTAGTGGTCAACTCGACCCAGCCTTGAAGTGAAATGACCCACAGAGTTGCCTTTCTCCTACAGTCCACTCAGCCACAGCAAATAAGAATATAACCCAGCCAAGAAAATTGTCCCACAGCGAGTGTAACTCAGTCTCTGCTACACAACTCGGCCAGCAACCTTGTTCTCGGCCTCAATACCTCAGATTCGTCCCCACAAAGGTGTAATGCTGCCCAGAAATGAAGAATCTCGGTCCTTCAAGCAAAATCGGCCTCTAATGGTCAAGAACGCGGCCCCAACAGCTCCAATACTTGCGCAGCAAGTGCACTCGGCCCTCCTACAGCCAGAAAACTCGACCCACAGGGAAATAACGTTGCCTCAACAGAGATATATGCCCAGCTGCAAGTAAATTCGCCCAGGTTAAGGAAACTCGGTCCAACAAAGAGTAACTCGGCCTCCACACTCCAGAAAACGTAGCCACACACCCAAAATCGCCCTCTCTTCCCAAATCTACAAATGAAATTCTTCCCTCAATGAAGATCTTCGAATCACAATACCAATCCCTGCAAATGAGAACCCTGAATGGCTTCTCCAATCTCACGGCTAGGGCAGATAGTTTCACTGCCGAATCCGAGCACAGAGATGGGTTTCCAGCTGAAACCCTCGCTAGCTCTCCAAGCTCTTCTCCCAAACTCAATTTTTGAAAATGAATAGTCAATAATCCCTTTTTCCAACCCTCCACCGTCCTTTTACTCTTTCACTTTTCTTTTTCTCCATTAAAATATTCATTTAATTAATATTCGGAGAGAAATAGCCTCAAAGAGGGGTGTAATATTAATAAACTCACTTTTCCTAAGTTTCACTTTATAATTCGAAAGTGACTTTACCAATATCGTTTCCCTAACTGATCCGTCTAATGGTTTACGGGAAACTGTGTAAACCACCACGGTATTCTGACTGCCTAGGAAAAGTGGGACATTACATTGCCCAACCGATGTTGTTTCCTTACAATAAAGCAGCTAGATGGTGTCTTAAACAGTTTATCCAGAGCACAGCCATGATCATACGGAAAACAGGGGTCCAAATAGCATCTCTGAGGCTTGGAGATATTATCCTCCGATATCACCTTCCAGCACCTACGATATCCCTGAACGAGCCATTCCGGAAAAGCTTCAACAAGGATAACAAAGATTTTGCCGAATTGATAGAAGACTGGTGGGTCGATGAATATAGGAAGTTCAAGCAAGGACAAAGGCTAATTCCTGCTCAAGAATTTAAGGGACCGTATAGGAGACTTATTGTTATGCTAAGCAGACTGTATGGGGAAGAAAAGAGCACCCATTTTCAAATGGAATGGCTACCTGTGGCAAAAACAGATCAAGTGTTCAACTGGGCAGAAATTCTAACTTTAAACATCTGCCAGAACTTCAGAAATATCCCGAGCATGAAAACGCCAACCTTCTACATGTTTGCATACCTTACAGACGCTATCTACTCTTCCGTACAATTTTTTGCATTAGGATGGGATTGGAATCAGGACCAACCCCCTATACATGTATACTACTCGAAATTGTGGGACGTGAACTATAAAAGGTACATTTATGACATTTGTGACTTCTTTCTCGCCCCGTTACATATCATAATTTTTGGTTATTTAGCATATAGGTTATCAAAAGAGGCCATGACAGGAATGAAAGGTATCGCAGATTGGTACCTAGGCAAAATATTACACATACATCAGGGTATATGGAAATTCCGAGGCCCCTCACCTCCTCCCTAAGTATGTCCCTGACAAACTGCTAATTAAGGAAAATGCCTGTCAGACCACGATAACAGGAATCACCTCATTTCTCTCAGCTAGCAACAAAAAGCTTTGGCCTAGATTCCCTATCAATATAGGGGGTTACACACTGTTGAATGTCCCTCACACCAGAAAGGAGGGAGAGACTCTACAGGAACTATGTTTATGCCTAGGAGAAGCCAAAGGACATGACCCACGAAACCTAGCACTTGATCTTGTAAAATTTGTTGGTCTCACTCATCCAGTAATACATGCAGTGAATTTTACAGAAGAGGTTTTTAAGGAAGTTTTATTTTTTGAAGAAGTATTACAGAGACTACCAGATGATGTGACCAGAGAAAAGCTTCTAGTCGACGAGGAAGAAAGAAGAAGAATAACCCAAGAACAGTTCACACTACTTCTAGAAAAGGACCAGGAAAAATTACAGACAAGAGAACAAGAAGAGAAAAGGAAGACTAATGAGAGACAACAAAAAGCCATGAGAGCAGAGGAAGAATATCAAAAAAGATAAGCAGAAAAGAGAAAGAACCAGGAAGATACCAAAGGAAAAGTGAAAATTGATACCAAAAAGATCTCCAAGGCTGATGAGAAGAAGAAAAAGGAAGAGGCACTTAAAAGGCTTGTTGATGAGAAGAAGAAAAAGAAAGATGAAGAGATAAAATCTTAGCAAGAGACACTCTGAAAGAAAATGGTTGATGACGAAGAAAAGAAACTTGCAACAGAAGCAGAAGCACCAAAAAAGGGTTGAAGAAGAAAAGCAAAGATTAGAAGCAGAAGTGGAACCTAAGAAAAAGAAGGAAGATGAAGAACGGCAGAAGGCTACAGAAGTCGAAGCAAAAAAGAAAATTGATATGGAATCAGAATGGCAAAGAGAAAAAATTAAATGAAATTCAAAACAGTCCAGCCACTCTAAATACAAGTATAGTGAACATTCCTCCCCAAGAATGTACCGCTCTCATGACTATTCCAGGTAATGTCACCTTCTCCTCACAAGTGTCAAATTTTGATGATGTTATCAATAGGGGAGTAATACTACAGTAATAGAACCAAAGGGATAGAGAAGAGATCAAACAAGAGGAAAAGAGAAAATACAATTGTCAGCCAATCATCAACCAAGATAGTCATTGAATGGGAAACAAGGACAGATCCTAAGGAGAATGCTATACAGACTGCCTCAGCACTTCATGCATTTGCAGGAGCAAATGCAATGTCTGTATTTGAAGTAGTTGCAGCCCTAGACTCTGCAAAGACCAAAATTGCCGAGTTAGAAGGAAAATTAAGCACACAACAGGATGACATCGTTGTTGAGTTTAACAGAGCAGTTGGTATTACAGAGAAACTCTACAAGGAAGAAATGGAACAAGACTTACAGACTCAAAAGGATGAAATCACTTCTGAACTTGAAACTTGAAACTTGAAAGGGCAGCCAGGACTATTGAAAACCTCCACAAAGAAGAACTGCACAAAGCCTTACAAACTCAAAAGAATGAAATGAAGGAAGAGTTTGAAAGGAAAGCACACACAGATCAAAATTTGCACAAAGAAGTCTTGGATTCCCTTAAACAAAAACACTCCGAGGAGATAGAACGGATGAAAAATAAACATGCACAGGAACTAACCAATTTACAAGCAGAACGGGTTGAAACCAAGTATGTCGAACAACAAGAATACAAGATTATGGGGTTAGTGCAGGAGAAGGAAAAGCTTGAGAAAGCTTTGGAAGAAAACAAAGCAACAACCCTTGCCCTCAAAGTCACAAGAGCAGAAGCAATGGCTCTCAATGAAGAACTAAGATCAGAACAAAAGAAGTGCTTTTGCATCTTGGATGCTATACAGAAAGACAGGGATGACTAAATAAGGTTGGAGGATCAGATCGATGAGATCAAAGACCTGTATCAAAAGGCTAATGACGCCTTTGATAGGATCATAGATTGGCAAGGAGTTTACAAGGATCCACCTAATATCCTGCCACTCTACACCAGTAAGCAAAATCTGAAGGGCCAGGTCCTTTTCGATACATGGAAACCTCTATTTCAAGATATCTGAACTATTCAAGGGATAGTGACTAAGGCATATAAAAGATTGTGGAACAAGTTTGATGACCTTCTAGAAGAGTTCAGGATGAAAGTTATGCCTACCATTGATGAAGCATCACCGGCCGAATTAAGGATAGTCGAAGTAAAAGAACAAAGAGAAGTTTGTTAGGCAAGTATAGAGCAGCTAACAGAGGTAAATAAGAGGTTCTACATGAATACTTGTTGAAGCCTCTCAAGCTGATCACATTGACCCAGAACTTCAACAAGAAGACTGAACAAGCGCTGAAGCTAGAAGTCTCCACAACAATTTGTGATGGAGAATTAGACCTGGAGAAGATGCAGTTGAGCAAGTTAGACGAAATAATGAAGGACTGTGCGCTCTGGAAGGAATATCGGGATCAAATGAAAGTAGAGAGAATCTCATCATTATGCTAGTCCTATAACTGATCCATTTTTGTTTTCTTCATTATCTTGTTTGTAATCGGAATGGGAATACGAAAAGACATACCCTAAATGTCCTCTAACAAAAGGCAGTTTCAGAATGTAAACAGTCCTTACTTTATAAAAGAAGGAACTCAATAGAAAGCGGGCTTTTGAGTCTGTATTGTATCGGAACAGTAATTTTATTGTATGATTTATAAAACAGAAGACGCTTATGGAGATTTGGGAATAAGATATGTGCATACAAGACTTTTCTTTTGTATCTGTATGTTGAATGAACGTTATGGAACATGGTTTATGGATTTCTTCTTTACTATGCTCTGTGTTTGCCCATTTCTGAATTTCCTGATGAGTACAGCAGAAGTTTAACAAGTATACCATGCAATTAATTGTTCGTTTACTTGTTTTAATTGTTATGCTACCACATTATTTGCTTATACGAATTTATTCTTTTGCAAGTAATGTTATATTTCACTGTACTCATTGCCATTAGTCCGCTCCTAATCAGAATATAGTAGAATAGTCTAGAATTCCATTTAGGGTAGCATTAGATAGCATCAATTAAGTTAGTTTTAAATTTCAATTCATCTGAGAACATTTTGTTCTCATATTCAGATTTAGATATTAATTTAGAGTGGCAACCAGGCCCACATATTAGTCGAAAACGCCATCCCAAAAGAAAGTGGGTCTAATTGGGACCTGCCATCGGGCGTTCTCCCTTACCTGCTTGACAAGCCAACCTGAACCCGTCAACAGAAGGTAGGAGAATTATCACACTTTCAAGTTTTAAGCTACATAAACAGTTTGTTTTGATGTCAGATACGCAGAGTATGAGCATTTATGATACACCTACCCTCACAAACTGGTAGAAGGTAAGTGAGGAGAAATACAAAGAGGAAAAAACTCAAGATCAAGGAAACCTAATTTTTAACAACCCCCTTAATACTCCTTTTCCTCCCCCTGGGGCCCTCCATCAAGTTTCCCAATTTCAAATTACTAATATCCAAAAAGAAAGAGGGAGGGCTCAACCTCACCTCAACAATTATTCTCTCTACCAATAACAAAGGCCTAAGAATTGTTGAAAATTTTCTCACAATCCTCAGCACCTAGATACTTTACTGCCTTGTGTTTTTCCTTGCTGATAAATAAATTACAGCACACAAAATAAAATATACTAGTTGGAAATAAAATAGCGGAAGCAAAATTGGAAACCAAACTTCACACAACACAGAAATTTTGCCCTTCAAAATAATTTTGCATTAATAATAAACCCAAGCTTACAAGAGCTCCCTTACAAGGAAAGGTGCCCACTGAGGAAAAATACAAATACAACAAACCCGGCAACTCATGCGATAAAGAAATCCTTTGTTGCATTGTCCCTGGATGGCCCTATACGATCTGTACACGCCCAATCCCACTTGTGCAATGCATACATACCCGCCCTTGCAGTCTTATCTATGTGTACGTACGCGCCCTGTACGACCTATACAGCACATACACATGCAACCAATACTACCTGTACGGCGCTTCTTTGCAGGACTCTATGTCCCGTACCTGTTGTTGCTCCTGGACTACCCAGAAATCTTCCCTTCGATTTCTAGCGACTAGGTTTTCTTCTCTTGATGCACCTTTGGACTTTCCTCCTTTGGACTTGATCTCTAGATGAAAGTCCTTCTTCACCTTTGCTAAGATTCCCTAGAATCACGGTCCTTCATGACTCTAGCACTTGAGCAAAAGTCATTCTTTGCTCTTGTCCTTGATTCCCTTGAGTCACAGTCCTTCGTGACCCAAGCACTTGAGAAAAAGTCCTTTCATCCCAAGTGAATGGAATACTTTCTCCTTCACCTAGTCTTGCTTTTATAATCTTGAGTTACAACCGGATCAAACATAACCCTAATCTCCAAAGTGATTGACAGTTAAGATTAGATCTCACCTCACTTGAGATCAATGGCGAAGATTCATTTAATTCACTAATGCTAATAACTTTAGCATTTCATTATATTAAATTCACTTTAATTATAAAAGCACTTTGCTTTAATAATTACCTTAATTAAAGTAAATTACTAAGGTTGAAGACTTTGGACAACTTCCACGTGTCTAAACACTTATACCTGTGCAAGAGTATCTGTCTGATGCTACAAACATCAACACTCCCTCTTAGAGAGGAACGTACTTCTCGAAGAGCCACCTATAACTAGTTGTACCTCCAATCCTGGCACAGTGTCCCACACATAATCCTGCCTCAAGGCATCCCACCAAACCTGTTGGTATGTTGCTTCCTGAACAATGGAAGACTCGAAATCAATGACGCTACTCATTAATGCCACGAAGTTTGGAAACTTCCTCGGAGGCCTGTTGTCCTTGATTGTGCTCCTAGGAGCCTCAACATGCTCCTAAGCATCCCTCAATGTCTGCATCAACCATCTGGGTCTCTTAACAGAGCTAGAAAGAGCTAACTACCCCTACCCACCTGAAGGTTGACTCCCCACACTGGAAGTCTCTAAACATTGTTCTCCCTTCAGAGCCTCCTCCTCATCCTCTACCACTGACCTCGGTCCACATACATCTGAATGAATAAGATCCAAGATCCCCTTGGACCTACTCTTGTTGCTTGGAAAAGCAGCCTTGGCATTCTTGCCAAGTGAACACCCTCTGCACACGTCCCGTTGCTCAACACTAAAATCTGGAAGACTAGTGACAATCTCCTTAGAATCTACAACGCCCTGTAATGCAGGTGTCCCATACTCCTATGCCATAACTCACACAGGTTGCCACTATCATGTATCAAGGCCTGAACAAGCTTGTCCTTCAACCTGTATAAATTGCCCTCTCTAACCCCAATGCTCACTATTATGTCAGGGCCAACTCCCTCTGAACGTATGAGTACTTGCCCTTTCTACAAAACCCATGTCCTCCATAATTGAGACTAAGAGCAAAATCTTCTTCAATCTTGGTACATCTAGCACATCTTGGGCTTCCAACGAAGCACATGACTCAAGCTAGAACAAAATTGTTCCCTCCCCCTTCAATGCATACCTGGCATCATCACCAAGCTCCACAAGGATCCTTGAGTCCTTCTCCTTCAAACTACTAAATAGCTCCCATGCTTTTGTCATATTTTTTGCCCACTAAGAAAAGAAAAATACAACCAACTCCTACATCCCAACGCCTTTGCCCCTGATTTACAACCCTGTACTGGCATCATGTACAATTTATACGCGCCCTGTACAACGCTTATGTACACGCCTATGCCCACTGCACTGCGTGTGCGTACACGCCTGTGTCCATTGCACTACATGTATGTACGTGCCCTGGCTCTCTGCTCCGCGCATACGATGCTACTGCAGCTCCTGCATGGCATGTTCCTTCAACTCAAATCTACTACTTAAATCTACCTAGATCTATCTATTGTTGCCCACTTGCTTCTCTTCTCCTTTGGACTGAACTGATCTCTAAGTGAAACTCCTTTATCACCCTTGCTAAGATCTCCTTGAGCAAAAGTCCTTCTTTGCTCTCTTTATGAGTCACTGACTCCAATTAGATCTAGACCCTTGAGCTAATCTTTAGATGAAAGTCCTCCATCCTTGTTGAGATCCTCTTGAGTCACATTCCTTTGTGGCTCAAGCACTCAATATCGCTCACTGTTGGTTTATAGATCTGCAGAGATCTCCTTACAAATCTGACAAATCTGCTGCAAACTGTTGTGAATCTACGTTTGGTCCTTTAAACACCCACTGCTACAAATCAGATCTAACAAATCTGTTGTCATAAACTGATGTGTACCTGAAATTGGTCTCCCTCTCAGAGTGCAAGCTCTGATACCATGTTGAAAATTTTCTCACAATCCCCAACACCTATTATTAACTTATGTTTTTCCTTACTAATAAAAAAATTACAACACACAAAATAAAATATATTGGCTGAAAATAAAACAATGGAAACAAAATTGGAAACCAAACTTCACATAACACACAAAAAAATTTCCCTTCAAATCAGCTTTTCATTAATAATGAATCCAAGCTTACAAGGGCTCCCTTACTGGGAAAATGGCCCACTAAGTAAAAATACAAATACAACAACAAGGGCTCCCTTACTAGGAAAATGACCCAATGTGGAAAAATACAAATACAGCAAACCTAGCAACTCAGGCCCTGAAGAAACCCTCTATTGCACTATCCCTGGATGGCCCTGTACAATCTGTACACACCCAGTCCCGCCTGTGCAATGCGTACGTACGCACCCTTGCAGTCTTGCCTGCACGTACGTACGTGCCTTGTACGACCTGTACAACGCGTATGTACGTGCCCTGTACAGCGCGTATGTATGCACCCTGTATGGTGCATATGTACACGCCATGTATGATGCGTATGTACGCACCCTAAACGACCTATACGACACGTACACATGCGGCCCAGTACTACTTGTATGGCGGTGCTTCGTAGATCTATACGTCCAGTACCTACTACTGGTGCTGGCCTACCCAAAAATTTGTCCTTCGATTTATGGCTGTCGGGTTTTCTCCTCTTACTGCACCTTTGCACTTTCCTCCTTTAGACTTGATCTCTAGATGAAAGTCCTCCTTCACCTTTGTTGAGATCCACTAGAATCATAGTCCTTCGTGACTCTAGCACTTGAGCAAAAGTCCTTTGCTCCTGTCCTTGATCCCTTTGAGTCATAGTCCTTCATGACCCAAGCACTTGACCAAAAGTCCTTCTTTGCTCCCAAGTGAATGGAATACTTTCTCCTTCACCTAGCCTTGCTTTTATAATCTTGAGTTGTGACCGAATCAAACATAACCCTAATCTCCAAAGTGACTGACGATTGAGATTAGATCTCACCTCACTTGAGATCAATGGCTAAGATTCATTTAATTCACTAATGCTAATAACTTTAGCATTTCATTAAATTAAACTCATTTTAATTATAAAAACACTTTACTTTAATAATTCATTTAATTAAAGTAAATTACTAAGGTTGAAGGCTTTGGATGACTTCCACATGTCTAGACACTTAGACCTGTGCAGAAGAAAATGTTCGATGCTACAAACAACAGGAATAGTCTACAAAATTTGTTGCCTTCAAAGTATCCTTTTTGTTCATAAATCATCTCTAATATTCATATACGAGACTATGATTCAAGAGCGATATTGTAAACGCTTTAAAGAAGCATTTCCCATACTAGAAATTCAAATATTCTAGTACAAAGGGATTTTCTAGCAACTTGGTGGCAAAATGGAAGATGTTGTGTGGTTTAAGAAGCAACTTGAAATCAAATAATGCACTAATGGTGACACTCTTTGCTAAAGAACTAAACCAAAAATTGTATTTCCTTAACATATATGGGCCTCAGGAGAATAGACAACACTTTGAGAAGATCTAAAACTCGAAGGAATTCTGGACTATTCCTCTCTCATCATAGGAGGGGACCTAAATCTTATTCTCAACATCAAGGAGAAATGGAGGTTATAAGATAATGAAGACCCATAATCAACATGCTTTCAATCTTTATTTAATGACTTAGACATGGTGGATGTGAAACCCATCACTCACACCCACGTGGATAAATAAATGGCCAGGGCAAGATCACATTAACAAACAACTAGATAGGTTCTTGGTGAAGGAATCCCTGCTCTCGAACCTAGCAAATACAAGTCAGGTAGGGGAACTTATGGGGGATCAAACCACTCAATCATTCTACTAGAAATGGTAAATGGTGACTAGAGGACACCCTCCCTATTCAAATTCAACACTTACTAGGGTTCTTGGTGAAGGAATCCCTGCTCCTGAACCTGGAAAATACAAATCAAGTATGGGAATTTATGGGGGATCAAACCACTCGATCACTCTACTAGAAATGGAGAAAGGCGATTAGAGGGCACCCTCCCTGTTCAAATTCAACCCTTACTGGTTCAAGTTTCCTAAATACATTGATCTTATATATGAATGTCGAAATCCTTTCAACCCAACTAACAAAGAATAAACCATGGAACACTTTCAACATAGCCCAATCAAAGCCAAAGCACCGACTTGGGACTTCAAACTCAAAATGAAAAGAGGTTGAAAGGAAAATAGCATCAATACAAGATGCAGCAGTGAAGGGAGGTTATCATCTAGATTACTTAGAAGAACTAAAGGAACTGGAATAAAAAGGGAACAACCCTCTGGCCTAGGAGGAGGCTTGATGGCGTATGAAGAATATGGCAATTTGGCTAGACACTGGAAACAATAACACTACTTTTTTGAACAAACAAGCATTACCCAGGAGAATCCACAATGAAAGAGGTGAGCTTTATGAATCCTCCCCTAAAATCAATCGATTGGCTATATCTTATTTCCAGAATGTCTGCACCAACCCCAGAAGGAAACTACTCAAGATGTGTTAATCATGACCTCGACCTTCCCTAGATGGGCAAATAAAGATACAAACACAAACCTCGCACGTCCATCTCCATGGAGGAACTAAGTCAAATAGTAAAGAACCTACAAAATGACAAAATCCCAAGCTCCAATGATTTTCCTATGGAGCTTTTTAGAGGCTTCTTCAATATCATTGGGCAAGACATCATCGACGTCATTAAGAAATCCAAAGAAAAGGGTAGAATCCTTCAAACATTTAGTTCAACATTTATCATCGCCATTACAAAGGAGAATGACCCCACTCACTTTGACCTTAACACGCACATCTCACTCTATAATTGCATTTA